>OOFB01003336.1:0-10632 GCA_900323305.1 Trachyrincus murrayi
ATATATATATATAATTATATTATATATAGATATATATGCAATTGTTATTCTTCAGTAATGGTTGCCAAGCCAATGGGCATGTAGGCTTTAATATCGAATAAGGCAGGCCTAAAAGGTTAGACCATAGGCCTCCGTAGTCACGCTGCCAAAACAGAGAGACTGAGACGGAGTTTCTTCCCTCAGGCCATCAGGACTGTGAACTCTGACCTCACCAGGGCCCCCACCTAGACCCACACACTCCCCCTCTTATGCACACACAGACACACACAGACACACATTTAGGTAACAACTACACATAATTTATAATTTATATCATATGTACATACATACAATTTCTTATATTTATATTTTGTTAGTGCTCTTACTGTAAATATTGTGCTGTAAATATTGTGTTGTTATTTTATAATGTAAATAGTGTAAACTTGTTGCCCTTTGCACATTTCTGTTGAGCATTGCCACTTTCATTTCACTGCACACCCCGTGTATGTATGTGACAAATAAACATCTTGAACTTGAACTTGAACTATTGATCACATGGGGTAAAAATAATTCTACCTGTAGCACTACATATAGATAGGTGGCACTCTCTATTTTCTGGAATACAGATACAGTTCTAATCAGAGGTCATGTGTCACTACTGCTGGAAGTAGCTTCAATATAGACCATTACTGCCAACTGCCCCAAAGTTGGCTCAATTGTAATTGAACCAGGTGGTCAAGGATAGTGGCCCCATGATCGAAACGTGAATCTCCTGCATTGCATTGCTTAGCATTGCTGCCATGAGCTGAGCTATATGCAGGTGTGGATCAACAGGGGCAGATCCGAATATATTTTTAGAAGGATGAGTCTTCCGAGACTTCCGATGAGGCACACAGTGAGATGGTCGCATCACACTGAGCTCTTGCCTACAACCCTTCTTTCGTTTAAATTCATTCTTTGTTTTCAACTTTAACTTTAACTTAAACAGCAAGTTCACCTCAAAAACAACACGATAAAAGCAAATGATTCAAGGCTAATTGTGGGAGTCCCAGCTCTCACGAACAGGGTTCAGGCGGAAGGAGAGGCAAAAAACTAAAAATAAAGGTGGCTCAGAGTGCCAAACCCCCAATAACCCCCGCCCAAAATAAAAGACGCTGTAAACAATATAACAGGGTGACAGACTTCTCTGCGGATATACTGCGAGCAAGCACACCGGCTTCCTCATGGGATTCAGGATCCAGTCTCACAGCGGGCAAGAGCAAACACACATGAATATACCGGCCAACTACCACAGGACTCAATGACTACAGACCCGTCGCCCTGACCTCTGTGGTAATGAAGTCTTTTGAGCGCCTTATACTGTCACACCTTAAGTCCATCACAGACCCACTCCTGGACCCCCTGCAGTTCACCTACAGAGCCAACAGGTCTGTGGATGACGCAGTAAACATGGCCCTCCACTTCATTCTCCAGCACCTGGACTATACAGGAACCTACGCCAGGATCTTGTTTGTGGATTTCAGCTCCGCCTTTAACATCATCATCCTGGCTCTGCTGCAGGACAAGCTCTCCCAGCTGTATGTGCCTGACTCCACCTGCAGGTGGATCACCGACTTCTTGTCTGACAGGAAGCAGCACGTGAAGCTGGGGAAACATGTCTCTGACTCTGTCTCTGACCATCAGCACCGGTTCCCCTCAAGGCTGTGTCCTTTCCCCTCTACTCTTCCCCCTGTACACAAACAGCTGCACCTCCAGTCATCAGTCAGTCAAGCTCCTGAAGTTTGCTGATGACTCCACCCTCATTAAGCTCATCTCTGGGGGGATGAGTCTACCTACAAGTGGGAGATTGACCATCTGGTGTCCTGGTGCGGCCAAAACACCCTGGAGCTCAATGCTTTAAAGACAGTGGAGATGGTTGTGGACTTCAGAAAGAACCCAGCCCCGCCCGCCCCCATCACCCTGCGTGACTCCCCAGTCGACACTGTGAAGTCCCTCCGCTTCCTGAGCACCATCATCACCCAGAACCTCAAGTGAGAGCTGAACATCAGCTCCTTCACCAAGAAGGCACAGCAGAGGATGTACTTCCTGAAGAAGTTCACCCTACCAAAGCCAATGATGGTGCACTTCTACACCGCCATCATAGAGTCCATCCTCACCTCCTCCATCACCATCTGGTACGCTGCTGCCACTGCCAAGGACAAGGGCAGACTGCAGCGTTTCACTCTGCAGAGAAGGTGATTGGCTGCAACCTGCCATCCCTCCAGGACCTGCACGCCTCCAGGGCCCTGAAGCGGGCAAGAAAGATTGTAGCCGACCCCTCCCACCCCGGTCACAAACACTTTGTACCATTCCCCTCCGGCTGCGGTCCATCAGGACCAAAACCTCACAGCACAATAACAGTTTCTTCCCGACTGCAACTGGCCTCATTAATAAGGCCCCCACTAAGGCACATCTTGCACATATTCTGTATTGCACATATTCTTATACTCATACTTAATTCTGTGAATTTTTGCACATTCCCTGACAATATTTTGCACAAAATTGCACAGCTCTATTATTTGACATATCACACTTATTGACATATCACACTTATTCTTAAAAATATTCTGAAATATGTTTTATAATTTTATGTGATTTTATCCGCTCCACAAAGGTAACTCAAAATCCTTCTGGCTCCACCTCCCTTCTAGTCTACCCCACCACCAGCCTATAGATGGCGCTGTAGTTGAACGGAAGATTGAGGTTGCTGCTTTGGCTGCAAGCCACAGACTATGTAAAAACTTGTCCGTTATTCACATTAATTCAGGTGGGTTAAACACTGTATAAACACCATAATACTGTTGATGCAATTGTTAAAGCCATTTTATGTTATGTCAATATGAACACGTTCATATTAATGTATACACATTAACCTAATGTACAGGTTAATGTACACAAAGTAAATATTAGTAATGAGATACAATGAATAGAATAGAAGGAGAGAAAGTGACAAGTGCTATTTTTAATTATTGCATTGTATTTTACTACTGTGATTTTATGTGATTTTACCTGTTTTTGATATATGATTGATATTTGATATTTGATGATTGAGAGGAGAGTTCCTCAGAATAAACAAGCCAGACCAGTGTTGAAACCTTGTCTCTATTCTCAATCATTTCAGTAATTTCAGTTGCTGACCCCAGTACCAGATTGGAGCTAGTTACACTAACTTGTGCGTGAGTAATTTATGCGTGTGTGCATGTTTTGATATTGTCAATTGTCTCACTTTTACTAGGTGACTAACCCAAATATGCTGCCAGGAAAAAAAACATTTTTGACTAAAAATGTTTTAGTCAAAGGGCAGCAGAGACAGGGGATACAGGGACACCCATGCTGGCATGCAGGTGTATGATACAGGTGACGTCTTACAAGGGCTTAGTGGTTATAACAGTGAAGTTCAGCATTCAGTAACCCATACTTTTTGCAAACTTGTTTTTGAAACTACATTCTGTTGAACATACACACCTTTAAAACCGTACCTAAGGAAAATTGTCAAGAAAAAGAATAGACAGTTCATCAACTAAGTTTAGTTACAACTACAGCAGTAGAGTGGTTATGATACTACATTCTGCTCAGCACCATTTCTATGCAAAATATTGTGGTTCCCTGCTTTAGACACATTTATATACTAAATGCTTTTGTGGTCCTGTGTAGCTCAATGGTAGAGCATAACTTGAACACACCACTAGGGTGAGGGGTTTGATTCCTGTTCGAGCCACCCATATAAAAAAATGTATGCACTCACAGTACTGTAAGACGCTTTACATAAAAAAGGCATCCACCAAACTGCATATTAGAGTCGCTAAATCTGTAATGTTTTGTTTCTAAGGAGATTGAACCAGGTCCACCTGCTAGGAAAAGTTTACACAGCAACAGTACCAGTAACCATGAGATTGGCAGTGCAGTTCATTGTAGCAGTGAAGACATGGACATTAGTAAATCGAAAAAAACAACTCTCCAGTGCAACCTATATTAAGTCAGTTCCCCACGAGGAATGGGAGAAGGTTCAATACCTAACTATACAAAGCATTTGAATGGATTGAATATTCAGTGCAAAAGGACAGTGTATTTTGTTTTGTATGCAGGCACATTGGTGGGGTATCAACATCTCAAGGGGACAGGCTTGGACAGTCTTTATGGATATGGGGTTTGCTGGAAAAATATGCAGAGCCAACTGAGAGAGCACAGCGAGAGCAAGTGGTACGTCAGTGCACTAAGTGCAGGTCAAAAGAGTCTATTGCGTCTGTTATAGATTCTAACAGGTCAGTGGGGATTCGGCAGAACAGAGCTTACTTAAAAGCAATGCTTAACGTAACATCCCTGCTGGATGGTCGACAGGGCCTTCCCTTCCGTGGGCACAGCGAAGATGACGAGGGAGATGAGGGGAATTTCCTCGAGGCTATTGATTTATTAGCAGCAGAGAGTGACAAGGAGGGTGGGAAGGCCCTGAGGCAGGACAGACGGTATGGGCAGGGAGGTGTTAAGACCCAGGATCCTGAGCTTGGGGACGAGCTTAGCGGGCACAATAGTGTTGAATGCTGAGCTGTAATCTATAAACAGCATCCTCACATATGTGTTTCCCTTATCCAGGTGAGAGAGGGCGGTGTGTACTGTCAGGGTGATGGCGTCGTCCATAGATCAGATGCATTCATATGACATAATTTATATTTATCTGCGTGATGCTTTTGTTAAGAATTTTCAGTTGTTTTTTTGTACTTGACCAAAATACAACCATTCCATATTTATTTGTAGTTATATTGTAGACCTATACTTGGTTTTCCATTCAACCAGTCACCAATTAATTAGATTATGCACAATGGCAATCGCTGATATAAAATTTGGTCTAAATGGCTTTTATTATATATTTTAGGAACGACAGCACCCGCACAATGTCACACCATGCCACTAATGGTGAGTATGGTATGTCTTAAAAACAGGTTCACCAGAAGTAAACATAAAAATCATCAACCATGTCTCTAAGACAGTGGCGAAACATATTTGTTTCCCCCCCTATTTTATATGATCTATTATCATTTATTATTTTTATTTATCTCTTTATTCATTATCTATGTATTAGCAGAGCTGGGGACTTGCGACGTGACTTGGATTTGCCTGCTATGAGACTTGATGCTTTGAGACTCGAGTCTCTGGAGACTTGAAAGCAAAAATTTTGTCAGATTCTAAAGACTATGATAAATAATCATTGAATGCATTGTTTGTTTGTTGCGCCGCTGCTGGATGCATATAGGGGAAAACACTGTATTATTATCTCAGCCCGATTTCCCAAGTGGCCACCGTAGTTGGCCACGGACTCTGAGGGAAATGCCGCTGTCCGGCAGCCTCCGCTCTGAAGCACGTCAGGTAGCCCGCTAGACACACTTGACCGGGGATTGCCTCTTTGTTTTCCCTGGTTTAGCGCTGTTAATTCGGCAGCCCATCAGTTAACACCGCTAATCGTTCCCCACTTTAGATCGATTCATTACAGATCACGAATATCTGTTGAATATCCAATATCTTTCTAACTCAGTCAAAAAATAATATTACCCTACATCAAATATTCCAAACGTTATGGCCGCAGACACCGAGGCTGATCGCAACGAGTTGAGCCGCCCATCCCATCTAGTAGTGCTGACCGAAACTCATACTTGTTAGGAAACCCCGCTGTCATTTAAATGTCAGTGATTGGAGTCTCTCTCTGTTCCACTACATATTGCTTTTGCCTTACTGAATGGATTTAACGATGGAAAATCCACGGTTCTATGAATTCCGGATGAAGGAATAAACTGGAGCCCTTGCCGTCAATTTCTTATTATTTAAATAAAATGTCTTATTTCCGGAATAACATTATTATCCGTTATCATCATATTCAAACTTGTGACATTCATTTTCAAATGGAAAAGTTTTTTCTGTATGCCTATATCTCTTCAACAGCAATCATGCTCGTGCTTTTCTGGTGTCTTTCATCTTGGCTGCTTGTGTTGCTGGTGAATTTTTTTATCCACCAGCCACAGTGGCTGCTGAACGAAAAAGCATTTCATTATTAATGAATAGGGCTGTCAAATGATTAACATTTTTAATTTAGGAAATCATATAAGAGGCTTAAAATACAAAAATGTACTATTATTATACTATTATACTGTTACTATTATTATTATAGAATCTTTTGTGGGCTAGATAATAAATATATTTGTGGTGTTGTGGGAACAATAGAAATGCATGACAAACGGGTTAGAGGAAACATGTATAGATAAATGCATCAATTAATATCGGAAGTAAACATAAGAGTCTGGCAAAAATAGGAGCAAAATCCACCATAAAAACGGCGAGCTTGTGCATATGCATACATCAGACAGCATTTGATTTTGTGTCATGTCTGACAAAATGTTTAATTTACTTGAGATTTGAACCATGAACCTCCTGCACAGCATTGCTGCTACACACTCTACCACTGAGCCACATACTAACCAGGGCAAAATTTACTATACTTTGATAAGGAGGAGTTTTCCATACTTGGAGGAAATGGTGAGCTTGGCAAGTATGGTAAAAGGCATTGGTATGCCACAAAAACTGGTTTACAGGAAGCAAATATATCAAAATCACCACCAACCTTTGCTACTGTTTCTACAGTAAACAGTAGCAAAATCCACCGTCAAAAATACAACTTTTTTGGGCCCTTTAAGGCCCAGCCAGCATTGCCGAGCGCCGCGGTTAAGATAGGTGAACTTCAAATGAATACATCAACTTTGTCTTTTGAGATATAGACTTGAAATTTGTCATTGTTACACTATATAATCTCCTCTTTTTAGCCAGCTTAGAGCGCCTAGCCTACGTCATTGTGACGCAAAGTTATAGCCATTGAAACGTCGCAAATATCCATAAATGTTACATAAAATTGTAAATTTTAAAATTGAATCTCCGCTGTCGTTAATCTGATTGCTTAAATTATATTACCATATAGTCACACAGTCACCTGGCACATGTGTGCCAAATTTGAAGCTATTTGAAGGAATTTCTGTGTGGACGTTTGGTCAAGTGGTGGTCATTGCTATAAATCCAAAGGGTCTGACCCCATGGGTTGAAGTGTAAAAGTTGTTCATCATGAGGAATCTATAGAAAGTTTCATGCATATTTCACTTTCCTAGTGGAAATGGCAGCGCTTTGAAGTTTTGACATTCAAACGCTGATTATAGCGCCACCTATGGGCAAATCTGGCCCATCCTTTGCATCCGTCACTTATTGTACAAGTTATACAAGCGTGCCAATTTATGCAACTTTTGACCATGTAGTTTCCAAGATCTGCCAGGAAAAAATTATAATAATGCTAACAAATTCAATAGGGTTTGTACAGATTTCGCAGCATTTATCGGGGGCCAAGCCCAATACAGACCATTACGACCTTTGTTTTTACAGGGTTGATAATGATGCCTCAGCTTGGATCCAGTAATATGCATACAAAGTTTCATGAACATAGGTCAAAGGGGTCAGGAGTTATGCGTGTCATTTTTAAATCGATCACTCTAGTGCCCCTATGGTCCGATTTGGATGAACTTTAGATTGTTTAATCTTGACCTATGTTTCTTTAAGTACGCCATGTTTGGTGATGATTAGCCTAAGTTAACCCCACCTTTTGGCCCACTGAAGCTGATTGGACCAATTTGGGCCTCCGGTGGCCATGTTGTGACGCGCTACGGGATTTGTTCATCGTGAGGAGAGACATATGTGTACAAAGTTTCACTACCATAGGGGTCAGGAGATATGCTTGTCCAAAGTTTGCATTTTTAGTCGATTGCTATAGCGCCCCCCTATTGTCCAATCTGGATGATTGGACTGATTAATCTTGTCCCATGTTTCTTTAAGTACACTAAGTTTGATGACGAATGGCCCAAGTTTACCCTGCATTTTTGCTCCTCAAATCTGATTGGACCAATTTGGGATTCTGGCGGCCATATTGTTCGGTCAATCAACTTCATCTTACTTGAGCAATTAGAACCTTCTTCCCCAAATGTCCCAAAGTTGGTTCTGCTCGAATCGAATATTTGGGCTAGGAACAGTGGTCATCTTTGTCACAAGCCACACCCATTGTGATGCCACGCCCCGATTGACAAAAACTTGATGTCATTTTGTCCTGAACAACTTTTATAATGGACTCAGTCATAGGAGTCCATCTTGATGTTGATATAAGCGATTATGCATACACATGTTTTTAAACCACGCCTTTTCCGTTTTCATTGGCTAGTGGCTTTGGTATTTATTGTACACACTTCCCTTATGCTGGGTTTGTAGATATTGGTACCAAAGGATTTTCAACTCAAGTCAAAAAACCTAGGAATCTTTCCAGGCACAAGTCATGGGTTCTTGAGGCTAATTTGTTCATCATGAGGAGACACATATGTGGATAAAGTTTCATGACTGTAAGTCAAAGGGGTCATGAGATAAGATTGTTAAAAGTTAGCATTTTCTGACAATTACTATAGTGCCACTATAGTGACACAATCAGTGTCAATTTTGTTTCTTGGCCATTTTTAGTCTCCACCACTGTAGAAAGTTTAATAAAAAGCGACTTGGCGGTTATGGCTGGGAAGGTGTTTTTGGTGGAATAATAAAAAAACTAACGATTACAATAGAGTGACTCACACTTTGTGCTTGGCCCCCTATTATATATATATATATATATATTATGTGGCAGCCCAACTGTGCGATAGGGTTCCTCAGGGAAGGAGCAGGTCGAGACAATGGGTGTCAGTCCAACTGAACAACAGCTTTATTAAGCTTAAAGGGATAAGGGTGGTGGGAGAAAAGATAACAAAGGTTCTTCCCATCTTGGGGTATGGGTTCCGTGACTCTGCCTGGGGTCGCTCAGCACTCCGTGAGTTTGATGTCCTTCGGAAAAGAGGAAAGGGAGTTAAACAAACGATAGTTGTCCTCTTCAGGTTTAGGGTAACTATCTTCTTCAATCACATAAACTTTGCTCACAACTTCGGTTGGGTAGCTGCTTACCCAACCGTGGAACACTGTGATCCCGTGCCTAACAGGGATCTCCTCAGGCCTCCCTCCATTGGTTTGGCACCGGCTTAAGTTGCCTTCTGCCTCGTTCTGGGGAGTGGCTGCAGGTGTGCTGTCCAGCAATGTTTCCAGGTGCCCTGCCGGGGATTTTCCACTCCGCTTTCCCTGGTGCTGAAGTTGATTTTCTAGGCTCCCCGAGGTGTCTGGTGCTTGGCCACTCTCCAAGGTCCTGATGCTCTAGGACGTGGTTTGGGACGTACCGGTGTTCTATGATATCTTATATAGAAGTATAATAAGTATACAAATTATAATTGTCTGCAGCAGATCTTTTGCTATTAAAATGTATTCTCAACCAAGACAGGTTGTTCAAATCTACTGTATCCCAAGGAACTATATGAATTATCTTAGCCTATATTGTTTCATGTTGTTTGGCGGGAAAGCAAAATAAAGTGTAGTATGATATTACTTACTGTTTTGTGGAATTGCACTGACTCAGGTTATTGAGGCCTTCTTTCATCTGCTGTAGGGGAAGAAGATGGAAAACTCCATTTATGTCCATGGTACAAGGTCAGAGATGCACAGGGATAGTTTGTGGTGGAAATCTCCGTCAATGTTCCTTACTATCTCTGTTTAGTGCATAAAGAGTCATCCGAATCTGTAAAATATATCTTCCTGATTTATTATAACAATATAACATAATACAACACAATACAATACAATAGACCAAAGCTTTAGCCGAGAGTTCTTCCACGCTTACTCTAAGAGCTCGTAGAGAGAAGTCTCCCGATTCCAGTTTCTCAGCCCTGGTTATACTCTTCCCGTCCCCCTATAGGCATACTGAAACAAACATGTGACAGGCAGACAGTCCGTATCCTTACAGCCGTATCCTTACAGCCTTCATGTTTACAACCCTCATGTGGCCCTGATATAATTGAGCATAATGGTAACCAGAGTCAGTTGACTACGCAACAATGGGTTAATACAAAACAGAATATACAAGGACACATGTATGGGTCTTCTCATGGCAATATTTTCCACTACATTTCCCCCCTTTTGATCATTATTACCATATTTATCACACAACCAAGAAAGATTAAAAGAAATAAAAATACCCGTATCTTTTACCTCACTTATTATAAAATAACATCAGACATATCAATTCCGTCGGGATTTAAAATACATAGTCATTTCAAGTAATATTTCAAGTAACCAGCAAGTTCATTATGAATACACACAATTTCTAAGCAGCTGTCTCATCCTCAATACGATTAGAGTCATCATGATAGGGTGGAACCCAGTCAGGGATGGGGTAAAGGTCAGACGCTTCCTCAAAAGGCGGTGCGGAGCATGCTGTTAATGGTTGCAATTCGTCTACCGTGCCATGGGCCATTTGTTTAGAGATAGATGATTCAATTGCCTTAGTTACGAGTCCGCGAATGCAAGGTATTATGCAACACCCACAGAGGGCTAATGTTGCCACGACTACTATCATTGAGACACATAGGGATACGATTAGAGTCTTCCATTTACCGAACATGGAATCGAACCTATCCCATAATCCATTATCATCGTAGCCGGACATTTCCGAGAGTCTGATACTAAGAGTTTGTA
>OOFB01003343.1:18683-29137 GCA_900323305.1 Trachyrincus murrayi
AGACCTCTCCTCCTCTGCATCGCGCACTCATCTCACTCCCTTTTTTTTCCCACTCATGTCTGCTGTCCCCCTTCCCCCCCCTCTCTCTCGCTCGTAGGTACGTAACAATACAGAAACACACAATACATGTCTAGAATCCCAGGGCACAGTGCACCATGTGCAACACCTGTTAGAAGAAAACTAGACAATTCTAAAGTGAAGTGTGCGTCATTGTTATAAGAATGGAATCTGAAAGTAGAGTCATACATATATTGGAAATAATCCACAAATAATCCAAAAGTCCACTTGTGTATATACAGGCTGATGCCCAAATGGTATGATGCTGTGTTTAATTACTATGACTTTACAACATATAATAGTTACAATGGCTAACAATGCTATGATGTTGTGTTTAATTACTATGACTTTACAATGTAGAATAGTTACAATGGCTAACAGATGCCTTATAGTGAGGTGGTTATGTTGTTGTCAGTTTGATACAGAATAAAGGAAACTAATTAGTTTTGCCAAGTAAAAATGCATTGTAAACCCTCTAGATTTTCCACCAACTGTTTAATTTGTACGCATGTGTTATTTATTTATTATTTTGCCCTGTTGTGTGGTAAAAAAGTTGTGTAAAAAAGCATGTAAACCGATTGCCTTAAAAAACTAAGTAAAGTGGAATAGGTATTGTATGTTGTACTAACAAATGCTTATTTAGTATAAAACACTTACACTTGAGTTTAAGTAACTAAAAAAAACCTGTATAGAGTACTTGATAATTTATTTTAGATGTACTCTTGACTTAGTATAGACTACTCAGAATTACTATTTCAAACAACTAAATAATTTCAAGTGAAATATACTGTGTGTGTATGTATTCCAAACAACACATTTATTTAAGTTGGGCTAACTAATGTGACATTTCCTGCAACTTAGAATTTCTCAGTTGTATTTACTGGAACAGCAATCTGATTTACTTGTTAAAACCATGCAAACCGATTGCCTTAAAAAGACCAAGTAAGTTTTACTCATGTAACTTAAGTGCTTCAAACATCCATTATACATTAATGAAAAACAGGTTCCATTCTCCTAAAATAATCCCATTTACAGTAACACATAATAAATCTAAGTAGTGACACAGTTAACAGACAAAGACAAAGACAAAATGGAAACTTTGGAGAAAAGGCACAAAGGGCTGAAAACAGGGTTGGTCCACACAATTTGGCATTGGTTTATACCATTACATTTCAAAAAGTCACAAAGCACACTTTTTTGCAGGTCTGTTAACACATTGTGCCAGTTTATTTAGTCCTATTGTACTGGTTTAAAATAATTTTAAGGGACTGTGTGCAGCTATTGTCATGGCAAATACTGGCTTCTGTACACCATAAGCCCAAGCCCATATCAACAGGTAGAACAAAAAAATATCCAATAACAATATACTGGCTGATACTTTTTTGGTAACAAAACGAACATTTAGTGAAACGTCCAATTTGGTAATCAAATAGACATGTGCTGGAGGTTTTATATTTTGCAGGGTTAAACAATAACTTGAACTTCTTCAGAATAACAATCTGAAACACCAAATGCTCACCTATGTTACACTGCTCTGCCAACTCGCTGCTATAGGAGCATTGTGAACAATGGAGTCTGCTGGACTGTCTTTTTTTCTGCCTACATATACGCCAGTACCAAAATCGGTGATGGTACAATAATCTACCAGTAATACTTGCCAGCCAATGTATCAGTTGAGCTTTATAAAATAATAAAAAAATAAATAAAATTATAATTCTGGAAAAAGTGGTTTCATTCAGTAAGCGTAACAATATGAAAGAGTAATGACTCTGGCAATGGATCTTCACATGAATGAACATACACCGGCATCCTCTAGACGTAACGTGCTGATGAAGAGTGCCTTAATTTAGTTAACATAAAAGCAACTGAATCCACTGTCATAAACAAGTGAGATCTAATGCCAAACGTCACTCTTATACAATTATTTTCATTCTAATTCAACAGGAGATTTTTAAGAGTTTGCAGTTTTGGTGAGAGTTTGTTCTCTCCCAAGCCAAGCATCACTATTTGAATGAAGCTGAAAGTATTTTTCATGGCTTTACGGTAGTCCAAGTGTAAAGCATATGACAGCCCAAACAAGAGGCAAAGTTAAGGTAGGTTCTGGAGATCGTCCATTACAATACCTCCCTCAACAATGATGGCACTAGACACTGGGTCAAGGTGGAGATGATTTGGAAAGAGAGGAACATCTTCACTGATGACAGTCAGCAGCCCAACATATACTTGTGCCCAGGCCTCATCACTGTAAGCCTACATTTGTTGTTCCCAGTTTACAGATGTCCAGTAAAGAACATGAAAGAAATTAAGTATTGACATCTTCCTCACATTCAATTTCCTTTGCTGTCCTCGCTGGCTTGTACTAGCTACTGTATGCAAGGGAGAGAGATGTTCTACCTCTTGTGCAGAGTACACAACCACGGCAAGGAAAGAGAGCTTAGCACTGTTGAGCTCAGCAGTGCAACCCAGTGACATGGACTGCAAACAGAGTTAGTTGTATGGCTGATTAATTGTATGGGTGATGCTACTAACCTAGCTCATGTGAAGTGAGGAAAATACACCTTTCACCATCTCCATCTAAAAATGTTTTAAAGCCTGGTTCCTTCAGGCAGGGATGTTTGCTTATGAATGCTAATGCTACAGAATGGATGTGCTCTTCATTTGCATAGGCATTTCAGCAACCTTTTCCAAAATGTCTCTTGGTACATTCAGGTATGTTTGGTCTCGTGGACATGCAAGATTAGCCTGTCTCAGTCTGAATTCCACATCAACCTAAAAATTTGGAAAGTCAAAAAATGTGATGACGATGAGCTGTGTGTGGACATATCTCTGTATCATCGGAGGCATTGGAGGTGCTGGTGTTGGAGGCAGGCACCAGTGTCAGTGTCACCACTGGAATGACCTTCACAGTAGCTCTTGTAGCTGGCAAATGTCGTCAAGGTTACTGATGGCATTATCGAAGTCAGGGTCTTCATACATAACACTGAAGTCATACTGTAATTTGCATTTTTCTTCACTTTAGTGCTCACACATTGCCTTTCACTCGGCAATGTTAAACGCCTCTTCAACATTGAAGCCTTATATAGCCTTATTCAAAGAGTTCAAGAATTCAAAGAAACATGCTTCTTGGTAATCAAATCCTGAAGACATAGTGACAATTCTGCTGGTACTATACCCTCCAAATATCATGCAGAATGTCCGGTGGAAAACCATCCACCACATGAAAGTGTGTCAAGTTTTCATTCAATGGACACCCCCTTTTAACACCAAGATGCCTGGCCATAGTATGTTCATGTATAACCTCTTGCACATGTCTATCATGGTTCTCTCTTGTCCTGGTGTGGACCTGATCAGACCTCCTTATCCTGTATCATCTCGCTTACACATGCAAAACAGTGATCTGCTGCAAAACTCTCCTGGAATCCTGCCAAAGAGTGAGTGTTTTTTCTTGGATGTTTGCATTTTCAAAAATAGTGCAGCCAGGTTACATTCCAGCTAGCTTGGCCCAGTGAATGGAACATTTACATTTAAAAAACACCCAGATAGAACGGTTGATAGGAACATCGTTTTGTGCAATTTCTGTGCAGTAACATTTTTGTACCATCGGAGTACTTCAAGCCTGAAATATCATCTCAATGCAAAGCACTTAGCAGCTAGCTCGGAGGTCAGACCTAGCACAGCCCCTAGTGCTTTTTCGTGACGTTTATTTGTTACGTGCCTGATGTAAAAGGACCTTAAGTCTACTTGTGACAGATTAACCAACTCAATCGCTAAATGGATTGCAATGGACTGCAGGCCAATTTCGGTGGTAGAGGACAGGGGGTTAATGGCGGCTTTACAGATTGTTATGGCCATTAGTGCACATGAACAGTGGGAAAGAAAATATGAATGTAAGGGAAATAAAAGAGATGACTTTTAAAGTTTGTCAATTATTCATTGATTCACTCATCTACCAAAATACATTTGAATTGAAATGTTTGTATATGCTTCTCACAGCAAATTAATATATGGGATTCATTTAGATGAATTAATCACCGCTCTTGTAGGATGTTCAAGATGAAGAGTAGGGGAAGCATCAATGTATTTTCTAATTGATTCGATTTTGTGTTTGAAGAATTCCAAGAAGTTGCTTCCCGAGAGGGAGGAGTGCACTTTCTGAGCTCGTTTTTGCCTCAAAGAGAAACTTAGGGTTGTTTTTGTTTAAATTAATGACACCAGAGAAGTAGGCATTTCTAGAAGTAGTTAGTAGTAGTTAACGCAATGTTGAAGATCATAGAATATATACTAAGATGTTTAAAACCAAAAGATCTTGATTTTGGGTTCACTGGCACTTTAAAGGAGGTGTTGTGGATATTTGCAGTGTTTGCCAGTACAGAACTTTTTCATGCCAAGGCAAATGCTATGAAACATTAACAAATGCAACATTAATGAAGTAGATTGGAAAAATACTGGTTGACCCTGCACACTCATTCACTGATGTGAAGGAATTCAACCCCCGGCAGAGCTAAACAAATATTAAATGCAATATCAAGACTACGCCTGAAAAAGTGCAATATCCCTCCGTGGTGTACATTACGTCAATAAACATAATTCTATTGAGGTGTGCCACATGGTGTGGATTTTTAGCATGTAAGGCCAGCGATGCCACGGCAGATGTCTATGCTAGTGCTAGTTTACAGTTTCTGGTGTTGCTCAACAATCCTAAATACAGCCACTTGTAATATGCAGAATTGACAGTTTTAGGCAACTGACACATTTAATGACTCCATGCCGAGAACTAAATGAGGCAGGTGCTATGCAAATGCGGTGGTGTGTGGGCACGGAGGCGTAGAGGTGTACTACTTTTGAAATGTACAATGCTATGCTGTCGTCACACATAGGCCACCCACGTCTGTGAAATTTTTTTGGAAGAACAAGCTCTGGCTTATTCGTGTCTGGAGGAAAAGTGCATCAGGTGACACCAGTGTTTCAATAGTATGTTATCCAATCACCTTTCTGCAACCATTCCGACTGAAGGGTGAGAGTGGAGAAGTGAAGAGGAAAGGAGAGGAGTGAAGAGGAGAGAAGAGAGGAGAGGGGAGAAGAGGAGAGAAGTGAAGAGGAAAGGAGAGGAGTGAAGAGAAGAGAAGGTCACTTCTCCTTTCTTTATTTCCAAACCACGCAGTAAGCATTTTTTCCTTGCAATAGATTATGGAGATGGGCCAAGCTCTTACCAATAACCTTGATCACCCCTTGAAAGGATTACATGCCTTGACATTTTGACTTTTGTATACATACAAATAGCATCTCGCTCTTTGCCCACACGGAAGGGTCATTGGGCAAATATATATATATGTGTATTTAAATTGGACCTTTTAGAACAATTGCCCTGCATCTTATTCAAATCATGCTCTGATAGGTGAGCAAAAAAACCACTACCCTTGGTTTTAGCAGTTAGTGGCTTTGAGGTGGATGGATAGCTAGAGTTTAGTTACTAAGCAATCTTGGTCATAGATTTCCATTGGCTTAATGTTGCATGAAGTGTGACTCGGGCCTGTAAGTCAAAAACATCCCATAACAACTTTATGTGGACAGGGGATTTCGGTTTTATCGATAGTTACAAAAAAAAGTGCATAATTATAAGCATAAACATCCTATCGCAAAACTAGACAAACATGATAAATATTAGCATTTTTATTCTATTTGATTTGATTTATTTGTAGCACTTCACATTACATTGAAAAATATTATGAAGATGATACCAATGTGAAGTTTCTGTAGTGCTGGAACACAGCTAATATACTAAAAAGAAAAGATATCTTACTAAAACAATTTCCCTAACATGTTAGGCCTAGTGTTCAACTGAATTACTCATAATTCTATACTGATATACTGTCTTTCAAATTAGGGCAATAGCCTTGTGTTATTTTGCATTGCGTTGCTCATCGTTATGCTGATGATACCCCTAATTTATATATGTCTGGCTTCTTGTTTTCGATATTAAATAATATGCCTTAATAGTCTCATGTTAAACATTGACTGAGAATGTTTAACGTTTTAAGAATGTTCAGCTGCAGCGACTCCTTTGGAAGCCCATGCTCACATGCTTACAGAAGAGCAGTAAACAAACAGTTATACTTTGTCTATTTTGTTATTGTAGTAACTGGAACAGCATACTCCAATAAACCAGGCTTTCCTACAAATGTGGCGCTTGCATTTTGCTGTTTTTCCCTGGTTGCCCTTGTCAGTGGGCCTATATTTGATTTCCAGTGCAATAATCACGGGTCATTATTTCTTTTCAGATAATCGCTGCATGTTAACAATGCATCCTCACGGCCCTTTTTGTCTCTTCAAATATTTTCTGTAAATTTCCTTCCTTTGACCTTTCGGTCTGCCACTCTCTTCGGGGTTCGCCATCAAATAAGTTGTAGATTTCTCCTGGCGATGAATAGGAAGGAAGACGTCTAATTGACCTTTTCAGTGGCTCACACCTGTCCTTTTCATTGTGCATATGTCCAGTCAGCCATTCTCCATCCAAATGGACCTGATATAAATCAAATTAACATGGTCAACGCCTACATTCACATTAGATTGTATATACAACACACCTACAGTACATTCACATTAGATTGTATATACAACACACCTACAGTACATTCACATTAGATTGTATGTATATGTTTTTTAAACGGGTTTCGTCTACGTAAACCTCTGCTGTAAAAGGCCAGTTAAACTGTGATTACGAAGTATAGAAATACAAGTATGGAAAATGTATCTGAAAACAAAATGAATAAAAGGTATATAAATACATTCCGCCTGTCCTGACTGGATAACGAGACTAACGAGAGGTAAACTTTCTATAATATCGACTACATTCCATTTGTTCAGACTGGTGAAAATAGTGCGTTCTTTCACAAAAGGTATAAATATTGCAAGTGCAATTTTCTCCACATTGATTATGATATACCACAGCAGAAACCTGCCTATGGATATGAGGCATCTCTAGACAAAGGCGGCAGGGGAATAAAGAGTCTGAGGTTGATTTTAACACACCATGGAAAGTGTGTGTGTGTGTGTGTGTGTGTGTGTACGCGGGCATGTGTGTGTGTGTGTGTGTGTGTGCGTGGGAATGTGAAGGCCATTGCCGCATAATTTAAAGGGATGCCTCATTCATCTCCACTGGTTGTTTACATGGGCGAGTTGCAATTTACGAGGGTCATTATAATGTTATGCACATGCATTTATATGACCATGCAACACTTTCTGATCCTTGATAGCTGGGCAGCAGTCCATCCTTTGTCTTGTTCAAGATACAATCAATGATTTTGACTGATTTATACATTTGTAACTGATATTGCTAATTGTATTTTAGCTTTATCCAAGGTTCACCTCCTTGGCTGTTATATTATCTGGTCTCTGTTATTCCGTAAGATAACAATAATTACGTAACTATACATATGCAGTACTATAAATATGTATAAATATATACACATATACTCAACTATGATATTGATGGATTTAAAAAAACATTTACACAGAAAATACTATATTATAATTAATTATAATTCCTATATTTCTGAGAAATGTATGCATTGTAATTGGGATATTTATAACAGGCAGAGCAAGAGAAGCATACCAGTGGTTATAGTAACTATGCTATTCAGATTGTATGTCCATGCCCACTTCACAAAGGTAATTTTCACCAGAATCTATGGTGTGAAAATGACTCAACAATGAGAGTGTGAATGCTTCCAGTTTACCTTGGGAGAATCTATGGAATATCTAAAGGGCACCACGTCAGTGCATTGCTCCATGAGGGATACAGTAAAGCTTGGTTTGACACTCTCACATTGACATCAATATATCAGTGTCTCTTGCAGCCTTAGGGGCTACACACACACATGGCATGTGTCTGAAAATACTCCACGGATACAAGCTCTGGAACTGTGTCATTCAAACAAATATGCACACCATATTTCCAAGACGACAAAATAACAGTGCAAATCGCCAGGGCTTAAAACAGACAATTTGAACATTTGCAATGCAGGCTCCACTAAGTTAGATCAAGATTTCATGCTGAAAATGGCTGACTGGAGTCATCTCCAAGCCAATAGATGTGATTTAATGGTTAGGATTGGTGTGAAATAGGATGGAACACAGAGGTGCAAGGAATGTGCATCGTGTAATGTGAAGACATTTTAGAATACAAAGAAGCAAGACTTGCTTAATGTGATCTACCTCTACTGAAAAAGTAAGTATTGCGAGAAATGTCTACTGAAACCTACGTCGCTTAGCTGAACAAAAGCGACATGGATTTGTGGCTGCTTGGCCCCTGAAATATATCAAACTGGGAAAGATTAGCTGGGCCTGTGCCAGCGCTGTTGCCTCAGAAGCAGCCGTTGCTCATTTGCAACCAAATGAAGACGTAATGTGATCTCCCTGCTCCAGAGCTTTATTCAAAAGCGGCCCTAATGAAGTTCTCTCTCTATACTCTGCGTGTTCCCTGATGCCGCGGTGGTGACAGGCGTGTGTGTGCGCATTATACAGACAGCGATGCTTATTTGTGATGTTTTCTTGTGTTTCTGTGTTGTATAATTGGATAGCATTGCTGCACACATGGACTCCCAGCGCTCAAAGTAGAATGAAAGGACGTATATTCGTACATCAGGGTTCACGGGGCTCTTCCACTTGATCACACCTTGCGAAAGCCGAGCTGTGTCGGGCTCAGCCAGGCACACCACAGTGCAGAAGTTTTTTGTGCAATATGGCCCCTTTTCTTCCGTCGAGAGTCGAGGACCAAGGCTATGGCGATAAGCTGGGGAGGAAAAACGGTATTGCAGCACTTGATTGCCGAGGAGGACATGCAATCAGTCTGCATAAAGAGGCCTATGAAGCGAGTGCCCTTATCTGAAATGAGTGTTTCAAATCTTCATGATAATAGTTCTTAAAACGCAATTTGGATGGAATGTTTACATGAGGATGCAGGTGTTTAGCGTGCATCCTTTGGCGTTTTTAATGACGCGAGCGTTAATTGCCAAATATTTACATTTAAATGGGATTGTATTCATGTATGCATAATTTAGTATATATATGCATATATAACTCCTGTATATAATAGGTGATGATGAATCTTGCAAAGCACACTTCATTTGTATTGCACAGAGCTAGGGCCCATGCATGAATAAATACATTATTGTTTACTGGTAGATTATTCATCCTAAAGGTTTCACCGCCACAGTATAACCCAGTTTCTGGGTTTTACAGTCACATTTAAGTGGGTCAACAACAAAAAAAGTTTGGGAACCCAAGTTTCCAAGGGCTTAAAGCGACACACGAGCAGAGGAGGAATGCAAACAGCTTACTCCCCTATCTTTCTCCTCTCTCTCCCACACTGGATTAAAGGGAGATAGGGGAAGTTTCGCATGGAAATAGAATGATTTTTTTTTCCCTTCAAAAGACAGGTCTATGGGCACGCACTGTCCTTGGGGATATCCGATATTCTGTATATTTTTCACATTTTTATTTTTCACACAATCTCATTTCACCCCTCTCCCCCTTTTGTTCTGTCGCTCTCTCAAACAGACAAATACATTTTAAAAGAACAACATGCTATACCCTGAATACCCCATGTTATTGTATAACATCCCACTATGGATTGGGACATGGTTACGAGGGACCAGATACAGTAGAAGACTTTTACATAGCATTTAGGGAGATATATTGTATTATATATTAATTATATAATTATAATGCTCATCATCTCTCTTGGGCTATATATAGTTATGCTGATGATTTAATGTAATCAGAAAAAAGGTCACACACAGCTTTATGCAATGTACAACAAGTACATTCTGTACTTGTTGACTGGTTATTAAGTACAACAAGTCCTTGTCCATGTACATCATACACAGGAAACATATTTGATGAAACAATGATCATTTATTATATTGAAGTGAGGAAGTGTAATTGCGTTATTGTGGGCGTTTTTCTCTATTTCAGAAGAGACCCCGGTGGCTCTGTGGTTAAGTAGAGGTTTCCTTTGTATAACTTCATGATTATACTTACAATATGAATATTACATGTACACTGTTCAATAAAATACTACTGGTTTTGAATTAATCTGACAGATATAAATGATTAATTCAACCAATTTAACCTCATCCCTGATGGTGTTATATATGCAGAAACGTGACTTAACTCTTGACTTAACTATCCCCAGTTGGCGGGACAAGTAGGCCTAAAACTCACACTTTCACAATCTAACACAATTATGTTGACTGTGCAGTGGTCCTGCTTTTCACGCTGGATCCATCTTTGTTTTCCTCTTTCTTCTTCTTCCAACGGTCAGAATGTATCGTAACATCAGAATGTAGCATAACTCATTGCAACACACACAAACAACTGTTGGTAAAACGTGGTAA
>OOFB01003351.1:5069-16489 GCA_900323305.1 Trachyrincus murrayi
AAGTCTATACATCTAGCCATATTTACCCCTTGGTGACTTCCTGAATGGTGATATGTGAAGCATTTATTTCCAATCGCTTTATTTTTTAACGAAATGCTTGCGGAAGGCAGGGAAGCTACAGCTATGTCCAGAACATCACAAGCTAGCTACTGGTCTGTTATACGGTGTGTTGTGTGTTGTGTGTTGTGTGTGTGTGTGTGTGTGTGTGTGTGTGTGTGTGTGTGTGTGTGTGTGTGTGTGTGTTGTTTTTTCTTTTCTTCCAGGCCTGGTATTTTGAATGGTCAATTTGATGGCAGGCCTGCATAAATATAACATGCAACTTTTAGAGTGTGTTGTTGTGTTGCTGTAGATGTCAGATGTCCTAATGGTCTCTTGTCACATGACAACTCACTGTTGTCATCTTGTTTTTATATAGCTGTCCATTTAGACTAAACACGTTACCTAAACAGAAACTCAATTTATATTCGAGTTCGCAAGGGCACAACTAAAACAAGTGCAACCTGTAGGCTTCTGCATCTCCAGGAGTTAGGGGTAACTTCATGTGTGATATGACAGCAACTCAAGGTTTCAGCAGTCCCTAAACCTACACTAACTAACATTACCGCTAACAACACTAAAGCAATTGGTAACTGCCTTCATCTCCAACAGTTTTTCTGTTTAGTTTTCTAGTATAGTCAGTCTCTTTCTGTCTCTGTCTCTGTCTCTGTCTGTCTCTGTCTTTCTCTCTCTCTTGTCTTTTTATTTAAAAAGGACTTCTGTAATCTAAAGTAGAGCTTCTTTCTCAAGCAATGGGAACATTTTCAGAACCTGAATTCTGGTCTGTCTGACCAAAGTTTCATATCCATAACTAAACTGAGCTAACTAAACCTTTTGTAATTCTTCGTCAGTTCAAATGGCTTGTGATGTTGTTACTTCTGTTATTTCTGTTCCATTTTTTTGTTTGTGGTGTTTGAAGTAGCAAGGTGGCTTTAGAAATTAGTCTTATTTTTTTTGTATCTGTAGCACTACAAAAAAAGGTCTTGCAAAGGTGCAATGTGTAACATTATTAGTTTGAAACATTAAAAAATGAACTACAATTATCAGAATGTGAAATAACAGTTTTGACATTAGGTCAAAGACGTCTATGTATTGTGTTGCAGAGATATTTAGTTAAGTTAGCAGCTAGCCCAGCTAGCACCAGCCCGTACCGTCTCGTGATACCACACCCTCTTCACGGAGTCCTACAGCGGACGATCAGTACAGGTGTTTGTTCAGTTGTATTGTCAATTCTAGTCCATTATATGTATTCTATAATCAGAAAAACAAATGACTGTTCAAGAGCTCATGAGGCTTGGCCTGCTCTCCTGACCAGGTGAGCCTGTTTTACCTGTAATAGGAGAGGCCAGGCTGTGACCACACCTTTAGAGAGACCTTCCTTCTCCTGAAAGTCCAAGCTAACAATTAGCGAGAGAGAGAGAGTGTTAGGGGGCTTGGGATAGTGTAGTGGATAGGGTGTTTGACTCACAGCGACCAAAAGGTTCTGGGTTCCATCCCCAATGCCTACCTGTAGGCATCATTGAGCAAGATGTCTAACCCCTACCTGCTCCTCAAATGACATATATCTGAATTCACTAAGTCGCTTTGGATAAAAGCGTCTGCCAAATGACTTGTAATAAATAGTAAGGGCGAGAAAGAGTTAAGGGCGAGAAAGTTGGACAGAATTACGCAGAGAGGGGAGAGATGGGGAGGGAGGGACAGAGAGTTATGGGAGAGAGAGAGTTATAAGCGAGAGAGAGTTAGGGGCAAGAAATGGAGTGAAAGGGCGAGTAGAAAGATAGTTATGGGTGAGAGAGTTATGGGAGGGAGAGTTGAGGAGGGAGAGAGAGTTGGAGAGAGAGAGTTTGAGAGATAGATGGAGTTGGGAGAGAGTGGTAGAGAGACATAATTATGGAGAGAAAGTTGGGGAGATAGAGAAGGAGGGAGAGAAAAAGGGTAGAGAGTGGGAGGGAGAGAGAGTTATGGGAAAGACAGTTCTGGGTATTGAGTCAGAGTTTATTGTAGATAACAGAGGGGGAGATTGGTGTTTAGTTGTTCTAGTGGGGAAGGCCTTTAATAAGTGGGTGTATTATGGTATGTAAATGCTATGAGGCCATGTTGAGCTGGTGAAGCCCAGTGTAACAACACAGTAACAGTAAACCAGATGGCAGGTGATCTAACACTTATTTACTGTCTGGGTAATCACAGTGCCTTGTGAACATATAGTTCAGGTCGTGCAAGCCAACAGTTGGGTTGCTAGTTTGATGCTCGTTGCTGCTTTTTGAGCAAGGCACTACTAGGCAATATAGAAAAAAGAATAATTTGTCACATTAATCATGGGGAATTTTAGCCCACACCCATATGTCACAATATGCTTGCAAATTCTAAATACTCATCCAACGTCATTACATTGAAGTAGGCTTTGTGGAGTATAGTGTCATATTAAAACTGTACACTATATAATACAATACCACTCAAATCATATTAAATACATCCATTCACATAACAGTGTGTGGATGTGTGTGCGGATAGGTGTATGTGTATGTGGAGGATGGGTGTAGGACATCAATTTGGTGTGTGTGAATAGGCGTATGTTTGTGTGGACTGTGGATGTACTGTATATGTGAATTGATGATTGTGAGGCATTTGTTAGAGCTGTCCACAGAGGTTTTTGAAAAGCTTGGCAATCCATCTCCCTCTGTGTTGGTGTGTTTGTCGGGGTGTAACGTGAGATGTTCGGCTGGGCTGGAATATCCCTGCCCCAACGCTCGCATCCCCACGCTGGGGTCTTCACCACGGAGCTAATTACAAAAGTGTGATAACAACACATGACTGCTGATTTAGTTAAGGAACACGATGACCTCATGGTGTGTGTGTGTGTGTGTGTGTGTGTGTGTGTGTGTGTGTGTGTGTGTGTGTGTGTGTGTGTGTGTGTGTGTGTGTGTGTGTGTGTGCCTTTTTTGACATCATTTTACTGCAGCCTTTAAAACCAGGAAAATACAACACTTCACGATATTACAATATTGAAAATCTAAGACGATATCTAGTCTCATATCACAATATCGATATTATATCGATATACCGCCCAGCCCTACGCTGTCGTATGGTTTTTGTTGCCATATAGTGATAGACTGCACAGAGCCAGGGCCAGAAACCAGAAAATACAAGTTATGCCTTGTTTCCTGTTTTGTTACAGGATATTTTATAGAAGAAAACTCATTCGTGCGAATGGATGAACTTTCAGAATGGGGGGATTTTAGTAAGTGTATTTCTACAGTGGTCGGTCTACACAGTGTTGATTTGAAACCTTTACAGAAACTTTTTTACGGTTTACTAGTGCTGGCCGAGTATGTGTTCATGCGTCCAATTACACGCTTACAGATCCCCGCCTCCAGCAACATCATTGGTCGAAACAAATATGAAGTGAAAGAAAGTTAAATGCCCCGTGCACCCAGATTTGAGGTCGTCTGCCAACAGAGTTTAGATATTAATCTTGAAGTCTAATTTGTGAGACTACAGTGGTGGTGAATCACAGTTGAATAACTAACTGAAACTGAAAACTGAAACTACGGAAACTTCGGTTGGGCTTTTCATTGCCAAAAATCTTGTACAACCCAGTCTGGTTGTTTCTTATCCAACCTGTTTTAGACGAGGATGCTATGACCTCACCCAACAACTAACCAGTGTTGGGTGAGGTCATAGTTCAACTAACCAGTGTTGGGTGAGGTCATAGTTCAACTAACCAGTGTTGGGTGAGGTCCTAGTTCAACTAACCAGTGTTGGGTGAGGTCATAGTTCAACTAACCAGTGTTTGGTGAGGTCCTAGTTCAACTAACCAGTGTTGGGTGAGGTCCTAGTTCAACTAACCAATGTTGGGTGAGGTTGTGTACTTGTGGTTTAACTAGCCATTATTGCGAAGGACTGAGACAACGGGAGAAAGGGAAAGTTTGCTTGAGTCAGAGCTGGCTACTTGCCGGCCGCTGGCTGAATGCGAGTGTAAAATTTGAGCAGTCTTTTTAATGGGAACACTGCTCTAATAAACACAAAGTGAAACCTTCATTACAAGCTCAACTTTACACATTCAATCAAGTGAAATAAATAAAAAACTCATTACTTTCTTGTAATCTATTTCTCGATACCTTACCTGAATTTAGAATGTTTTAGGCTAGCTTTCTAGGCTATTCATTTTCTATTCCTTTTTATGCTTGTTTTATGCATGTGACCCCATTGGTAGCCATTTCTCACTTTTGATGTGAAGCACGGTGTTTGTTGTTAAAAGCAGTACGCAATACAAATGACGTTATCATTTTGGTTATTAATAGGAAATCTCTCCACCTTAAATGTGTTATTAGATTATATTGCCAAGTTTTGACATTTGGGGCTAGTGGAATTGAATTCAGTGTGAGGGGGTGTTACCATAAGACTAGATATAAATATGTTGTCAGAAACAGTTATTATTCTGGGAATGTCTGTGATGTTTCTGAGAACTGCTGTGGTTTGAGTGCTAGACAACACCGTGTAATACCACTTTACGTGACATGCCTTCACGGTGCCTAGAACCCCTGTCTGCATGTATCTACCACATTTAGCTTGTAATTCTGTGTATACCTTACCGCTAGGGACACTGTATATTTCCTTTGAAGAGCATTAAGTTTAGGCGTTTTGTTTGTTAGGATACAAACATGAAGTTTATGACGCTATACACTACACACAGTTTGGTGGATCTGGGGTTGTCGTGGCGATGGTATTAGTGCTATTGTGATGGTACTGATTGGTTGGTGACATCATGAGGGAAGTTCTTTCAAATTAAAAGTGAACATTCACAAAAGCCCTGCTAAGTGCTAATGTGTCAGCGGTGCATTTTATGTAGGAAAAATGTATGTCTCTGATGCTGCTATTTTGAAAGGGTCCAATGTGTAGGATGGGAGAGGATGTTGGGGGAGGGGAACAGGAAGTGAGAGTGAGTGGGTCTGTAGAGTAACTGGTGGGTTTTTGTTATAAATTAAAGATGAGTATCACATCAGCATTTTAGTAAAAGTGAACCAAAAAAAAAAAGAAGAAACCGTTCAAACCAACATAGTAATTTGGTCTTGGACTTAATGCCTGAAAAGTGACAGCAGCAACAGAAAAGTAATGTTGGACTAATGTTGGATTATTATGTTAGCATTAGTGCTACAATAGTGCAACATCAGCATTAGTGCTGTAGCACTCACACTGAGTCACTAACTTGCTAGTAGATTTCTTTAGCCATCCTGGAAACTGCTCCAATATCTATTGTACGCTTTCATTATTTCTTAACTTAACTTTTTTTACTAGTTGCTTTGGATGAAAGCGTCTGCTAAAGCAGTACATGTAAATGCTTATTCAGTACACTATTTAACATTCTGTGTAGGCATTCCCCAAACGGGGTTGTTTAAGGTTTAAAGAATAATGGGCCTTTCAGTAAGACTTTTAGTGTTTTGCATTAGCCAGGCTCTCTGTGAGCAGCTCTATGTAATAGAAGTAGTCTTTGTACCACTGCTGCCATTGTGTATTTTAGGTTGACTTTCATCTCAACCTGCTCTGGTCCACCTATTGTAGATTTACAAGAAAGAAAAGGACAAGGAAATCCTAATGAAAGACATTGAAATGGTTGAATTTGGTTGGTTTGGAATGGTAGATTTTTTGTATGTATAATAAATGTTATTGAATACATTTACATATTTCAAATAAGGAAAGGTGAATGTAGAATACATTTGGTAGGTCTACTTATAACTCTAACTTGAAGCTAAGCCTGTTCGAGGTGCCTCTTTGCGTACTGAATGGGTATCACTGTTCTCCGCTGTAGAGCTTCTAGGTTATCGCTCTACTATATTAATGAATCTAATCAAATGTTTTATTATGGGATGTCCAAAGGTGAGCCCTGAGGAGAAGAGGGGTGACCTTTGACCCGGTCTACCTGGCTCCGCCCCTGGCCCCGCCTCCATACCGTCCTCAGCCAATTATGGAGGAGAGCTCGTCCCTGGGTAAAGTGGGTGGCTCTACAGAGTCCGTTGCCACGGTGACCAGCGAGGAGTTCGTTTTGGTCCAGTCCAGTGGAGCCGCCTCCCCCTCAGGGTCAGAGGGCAAGCCCAGACTCAAGGTCTGTCTGTCTGTCTGTCATTCTATCTGTTTGTCGTTCTGTCTGTGTGACGAGACTCAAGGTCCTCTGTCTGTCTCTCTTCCCTGTGTTTATCTGTCTGTCTGTCTATCTATCTGCCTGTCTGTATGTCATACTGTTGTTCTGTCTGTTTATCTACCTGTTCATCGGTCTATCGGTCTGTCTGTTTATCTGCCTGTGTCTTATCTGTCTGTCTGTCTGTCTGTCTGCCAGATGTCTGTAAATGGCAGTGAGCAGCTGGAGAAGGTTATGCAGGAGGTGTTGAATGACAACGATGAGGAGGAAGAGGAGGAGAAGAGCAGTGTGGAGAAGATGGAGAAGCAGACACGACCAGAACCTCTTCCTCAGGATCAGCCCGCAGCGCTGATCCTGGACCCTCCGACTCCAGGTACTGTTTCTGAAGCCTTGCCGAAGAGCATTTGGCGTGCGTGCGTCCGCTACGAATATAAACAATAACAATACAGCACTTTCGTCTTTGTGATAAGAGTATTTATATGGCGATTCACACCGACGCACATTGAGTAAAAGTAAAAGTGCTATATTGCCATTGTGAGAGACGGTTACGATGGTTTGATCACCCAGACCGGTATTGTCCTTTAAAGAGCTAGATCAGCCTACCAGTTGGTACAGTCCACTGGTTAGGCTGGTAGGCTGATCTGTCTGTCATACTAGGGCTGGATGCTCCCACGTGTGATGTCAGTGTAGGGTAGATTTTGCCATGGCTCGTAATGGCTAACCAACATTATAAAGACAGCCCCATTGTTGTTTCCGACATTCACAATCGCCCACAATGTGGAAGTTTGTCTGCAACGGCAAAATCGTGTTGAAAACAGGCTGAATTTGTGTAGTCTGGCCCTGTCATAACCCTTACCTGCTCCTTAATGATGTGAGTCCACAGCCTCTGTTGGTGGTACATAGTATGGTAAATAGTAATAGTAACATCGTATGGTACATATTAATTACTAGTAATAGTAATAGTAGTACTTCACATAGTTTGATAATAAGCCCAGTCTGTCAGCCATCTACTCCTAGCTTAGCTTTGTACTTCCTGTATGGCGCCCCGCCTCCCAGGCTGTCCAATCAGCAGGCTGCAGTTATCTCTACCCAGTTTCCTGTTTTTGAAGTTCTCTCTCTCTCTCTCTCTCTCTCTCTCTCTCTCTCTCTCTCTCTCTCTCTCTCTCTCTCTCTCTCTCTGTGTATGTGTAACCTGTTTATCTCACTCTCCCACACAGCAGTCAGTGTTCCCTGCTGCTGAGCAGAACAGCACTTTTGTTGTGACTTCCTGGTCATATGATCATTTTGATGACATGACATGTGTCATCCATTATTCAATTATCAACCAATCAGTCCCATCCTTCCTGGTCTTTAATCTTACAACTTTAGCTGAAACGCCATTCAGAACTAGCTTTATTAAATGCTGCATAGGGATCATGACAGAATGTGGACAGAGAGGACATTGTCCTATATGGCAAAAATGTGTTTCAAATTAGTTTAAAACTTCAAACATCCATATTGGTTGTTTATATATATTTTTATATTTTAATATATATAATATGAAAAATATTCCAAAGTTGAATTTAGGTGAACTTTATGCAAATGCGTACATTTTATGTAGTGTGATGGGCCATTGTACAAAAAACATTCTGTGAAATTCTGGTGAACTGGCAATGTTGAATTAAATGTCTCCCTTCTAAGTTTCACTTATATTACATTCTCTAAACTCAATATTACTTAATAGTAATACAGCTTAACTAGTATTATTCTTGTAAACTACATTAAGCCACTACAACCCCTACTGCAGACGCATCAGGGGTTCCTGCGACGATCGCTCCAGAGGCTCCTGAGGAGGACAGTGTTCAGTTCAGCAAGCTGTCCTACCTGGGCTGCACCTGGGTGAAAGCCCCCCGCAGCGAGGTCCAGGCCCAGCAGGCCATGGCTACTCTGCGGGCTGAGAGTGCCATCCCCATCCCTGTTATCCTGCATGTCCCCAACGGTCCCCACGGCTCTGTCCGGTAGGTCCCCACAAAGTTAATACTCCATATATCCACAGTCCCTACAAGTTAACACTCCTCATGTCCGGTCAGTCCCTACAAGTTAACACTCCTCATGTCCGGTCAGTCCCCACAAGTTAACACTCCTCATGTCCGGTCAGTCCCCACAAGTTAACACTCCTCATGTCCGGTCAGTCCCCACAAGTTAACAATCCACATGTTAACACACAAGTTAACACTCTGGTTAAAACTCTCCATGGTCCCCACAAGTTCGCACTCCTTATGTTCAGTAGGTCCCCACAAGTTAACACTCCGGTCCCCACAAGTTCACAACACCCTGTATGAATATTACATTCATGTTTGTTTTTGTTTGTTTCTTCCTTTCTTTGTTTATTTTTCTTTGTTCCTTTTTCTTTCTTTCTTCCCTCCCTCCTTCCCTCACTCACTCACTCCATGTTTGTCTTGTATGACCTCCAGGATTGTGGAGCAGTCCTCGGGGACGGAGATCGCCTCCTTCCCCATCTACAAGGTGGTGTTCTGCGCCCGGGGCAGGGAGGACTCTGTGGAGAGCGACTGCTTCTCCTTCACAGAGAGCTACCGCAGCTCCGAGGACTTCCAGATTCACGTCTTCTCCTGCCTCATCAAGGAGGCTGTGCGTTCACCTGCCTCGCTCACCACCATTCTGTCTTACACGTTCACTCATTAAATAACTATCAGCTAATATTGTGACTTGGGTATTGTACTTTGTGGGGACCGTCTCAAAGTACAGCTTACCTAATCGATATATGGAGATAGATGGGTACTTCCAATTCATCCCCAAGGGGAACTTAACAAGAATCAAATATCAATGTAAAAAGACGGGTAATAATATCAAAAATACATTTAACGCTAAGCTAGCGAGCTAATGTTAACATGTTGGCATGAATCAGTGAACGTTAGCCTGTGTGTTTCGTACAGGTGAGCCGCGTTCTATACAGTTTCTCCACGGCCTTCAAGCGTTCGTCGCGGCCCGCCCCCGACGTCAGGGACCAGACGCTCCCTGCCTCCCCCGACAATGACCTCTACACCTTCACCGTCTCCCTGGAGGTCAAGGAGGACGACAGCAAGGGCTACTACAGGTCAGCATCGAGACCTGAACTTCTGTTGGGTCACCTGACACACTGTTGGGTCACCTGACACATTGTTGGGTCACCTGATCTGTAGTTGGTCACCTGATCTGTAGTAGATCACCTGATCTATGGTAGGGTCACTGGAGGAAATATGCTAGTGTTTGTTGTAGAATACATTACATTACATTACAGTCATTTAGCAGACACTTTTATCCAAAGCGACATACAATAAGTGCATTCAACATAGGTAGGCAAGAAAACTACTAGAAATCGTAAATGCATTTCCTTCCTAAACAAGCAACTAAGAGCATAACTAGTGTTAGAGCCAGATAGAGCTACTGTCGGACATATGTTGGTGTTTGTTGTAGGACAGTCGTGTAGGGATTGGATTTACCATCCACGTTCAGTGGTAGAAATTCCATTCAGAAAGTGAGCGCCCTCCTCAGCCAACCAGCTGAATGTTGTCCTAGTTGGCACAATGCTGGCATCCAACTATTGAATTAGAAATAGGCTGGCAAACCATCCTTCTAGAGCTGTACCAAACATAACAGCTAATAAATGCTAAATGAAATGGCATTATTGCATCCGTTATATATAATAGCAGAGCACAACAGATGTCAATGTTATTTGTGGTTGCAATGCGAGGCACGGCCATGCAGACTTGGTATCACAGAAACTGTCCTTGGTCCAGTCATTCTTGTCCATGGTGACACTTGTCCCTCTGGTCCCGCCCTCCAGTGCTGTTCCTAAAGACCGAGACAAGTTCTACTTCAAGCTGCGCCAGGGCGTCCAGAAGAAGGTGGTGGTCTCAGTGCAGCAGATGTGTAACAAGGAGCTGGCCATCGAGAGGTAAGGGGCTTCTCTAGGCCATCCAGGCCTGATGCAGGCTGCAACCATAGTGAGGTAGGAGCCTTTGTTAAATAGGAACTAGGGTTAGTTAGGAAGCATGGTTAGTTAGGAAGCATGGTTAATTAGGGAGCATGGTTAGTTAGGAAGCATGGTTGGTTAGGAAGCATGGTTAGTTAGGAAGCATGGTTAGTTAGGAAGCATGGTTAGTTAGGAAGCATGGTTGGTTAGGAAGCATGGTTAGTTAGGAAGCATGGTTAGTTAGGAAGCATGGTTGGTTAGGAAGCATGGTTAGTTAGGAAGCATGGTTAGTTAGGAAGCATGATTAGTTAGGAAGCATGGTTGGTTAGGAAGTACGGTTAGTTAGTAGCCAGGGTTAGTTAGGAACCATTTCTAAAAGATCTTTTTGACATAATTTTCAGCTGTTATTATCCAGTTTTTGTTGGAATAGAATGGAGAGCATTGCTCTCTAAAACAAACACACAATGAAGAACCTTTGACCCTTCTGGTATGGTCCATCACCCCTCGCCTCCCCCAACAGGGGACCAGACATCAAATCACCTGACATCCTGTGTGGGTCAGCTGACATCCTGTCAGGTTTTCAAACACAGCAGCTAGAAAAAGTGTCAGGTCACTGCCATCCAACACACACACACACACACACACACACACACACACACACACACACACACACACACACACACACACACACACACACACACACACACACACACATCCTGTTGTTCTCAGAGAACCTTCACACTGGTGTGTTTGGTCTGTCAGCAGATGCAGATTAATTTTCTTTTCTGTCTTTAGTTTTCTGGATTGTTTTGACTATAACACATTCTGCAAGGCCAGGCCCAGACAATAAAAGTACTCATTTCATAAAATAATAATACAAAAAAATGTGAGATGAGATAGATGAAAATAGATACAAAATAAGTTAAAGTTAAGTAAGGTAAATGCATGAAAATAAGAAAACAGAGATGAACCCCCTTGGGCACTGCAGTAGAGTCCAATGAGAGAACCCTCTTTCCTCTGGCATCAGCTTGAGGTCTTTCTGGTGCAGTTTAGCTTGTTGGCCACATGGTGGCGCCTCCAACCCTCAGAAAGAGAGAAAGCAGACTAATGTGACATCACTGATTATAACGGGCTGTTATGACATCACTATATATAACAGACTTCTGTGACATCACTGTGTATAACAGATTGTTGTGACATCACTGTGTATAACGTACTGTTGTGACACCACTGATTATAATGTATTGTTGTGACATCACTATCATCACTGTCTCTCTGTAGGTGTTTTGGGATGCTCTT
>OOFB01003354.1:3072-14881 GCA_900323305.1 Trachyrincus murrayi
ATGACTGCTCTCCTGCAGCGGTGTGGAGCTCCATACGACCAAGGACGGAGAGAGAGAGAGAGAGAGAGAGAGAGAGAGAGAGAGAGAGAGAGAGAGAGAATAGGAGCGAATGTGTCCTGGATATGATTGGGTTCCTCGGCGAGAGCGGGAGGACCTGCACCTGGGTTCTTCTGTTGCTCTGAATGGAGACGCTCTTGCCTTGCATACAAAACCCCGAGACGGCCTGATGAGCTGCCTCTTTCAGCGGGGGGGTTCAGACGAGTTCAGACTCAACAACAGTCCTCTGCGAGATGTCAGCGCGTGGCTCGCGGGTATGATTGCACAGAGGACAGAGATTTAGGATTCGTACTTACACCGCTCTCGCTGTGTCTCTCTCTCCCACACACACACACACACACACACAGAGTAAACTAGTAAAGGTATATATATATATTCGAATGGGGTTCAACCATTCGCTTATCGAATGTACATTTTTCATTTTTATGAGAGGACTTGGTTGACCTCTTACTTTGTCTATGAATGTAAAAGTGCTAGATGCTAGAAATGCTAGAATATGCTGGAAAAACAGTTAAAGTCTTACACACTGAAGACGCCCGTCTTACTTAGAACACGTGTATGCTTTGCTCATCCGTCTCGAGCATTGCATTAACACCGACAGGGTTAGGGTTCGATTCCCAAGAATATAGCACTCATGGTATTGTAAGACCCATTGGAGAAAAGCGTCCTCCAAATGGCATATATTTGTATATTAGGAGTAAAAAAAAATGCAAATAAATGATTTAATCAAAGAAAATATTTAAAGACACAAACCAATGGCGTATATACCGGAATTAACGAGGGTCAAATATCCAGAGAACGTGAGAAGTGACGCTCGCAGATTCTGAGGTGCAGTCGAGGCGTGTTCACTTGATACGGCTTTGACTGTCGCTGTGTTCTCCAGCACGGCACGTTTACATCACACACACGTCAGCTGCGGCTCAAAACATTCTGGCCTGTTGAACATAATTTCAACGTCGAAGCGAGACCCCTCCGCGGCAAACTGAAGTGGCTTGGCTGGGCTCCTCCTCCTACACACAGGACACCGGTGGATGTTGTGTGAAAAACCCGTTTATTGAGTTGTGCAGGCAGAGCAGGTCTTACCTGCTGACATGCCACAGATCTCTTGAGTGTGTGTGGTCAGTAGCTGGTTTAACCTGTGTGCCTTGATCGGAGGGCCTGGGACAGCCCTCGGTAGGGCCACCCTCCACCAGGGGGACGAGGAATTATCCCCATTTCCCTCCTGGGGCCTGTTTCACCTCTATTGTATATATTTAGATTACTGCAGAGGGCAAGAACCTAAAGTGCAAATCTGTTTACGAACCAACCAATAATTAATAGTTAATAGTTTGTTCTGTTAAAAAAGGTCAAAAGTGCCTTTATGTAGTTCAGCATTGTCACAATTGAGATACAATTGAAACTGAAGACACGTTAAAAGAAATGTGTGCTCCTCTCCACAGCTTCAGAGAGTGAACGATCATAGCAGAGCCCTCGTTTCCATTCAACATTCCTGAGGATGGGAAACGTTCTAAATACTCAGAACCAGCTGTCACTAACCTTTCCCACTGGGCTCCCAGAATCCGTTCCTCCCAGTGTCACGTTATTTCATGACACTTTACGATAGCTCGCTATTTAGTACCATTGACTATTCACTCATTTATCAGATGCTTTTATCCAAAGTCACTTTACGGTGTTTGTTTTTCGATACATCATTAACACGTAGCGACTGTGGACAATGGGGGTTCGTACTCTGAACCTTTTTGGGCCCAAACCACTAGACCATTGATAATGGTGTCTATGAAGGTAGCTGTATTTCCAAACACTGCCTGTCTCAAGCATGAGTATAAGCTGTGACCCACGTTTCACTTCCACAATACTTTAATCGTCAGGTTGAGCCAGAAACGTCCATGGAATCTTAGTGGAAGCTAATTAATGGTACCGTCCAACAGAGGACGCTACAGTGTGTTCGCCTATAGTCGGAATCTCTCAACGTATAACGCTAAACCGCATAAAAGATAAAACTGCGCATACAAATCGGAATATCGTATCGCAATGTTTTTACGGAATCGCAATATTTATAGAATCGCAATACATATCGTATCGGCGCTCAGAAATCGCTGTAGTGGCGTATCACGTGACCCTGCCAAATCCCATACCTATACAGGGCATGCGACAGTCTGCTTTCCAAAAACACAACAAAAGAAACAACAGCCCATGTCACCGGGTGTTTGGGATTCAGGAGCTGGTCGGCAGGGCCGGCCGCCAGATCAATAATGTCATAACGATGCCCTGTGAGGGTTGATCGATAGAATTATAGGATTACGGTTTCACAGACTTCTGCTTCGTCTCTGCTGATTTCTGAATCCCACCAGGAAGGGGCTGCCGAAACCTCACATTCATACATGTTGCTGAATAACAGACAGACAACACACAACTGTGTGTGAACCTGTACAGCAGGGCTATTCAGCTACTTTCTTATGAGGGTCATATTATTGAAATTGAAAATTAAGGGAGGGCCGGAAAGAATGAAGAGCAATTATCGCATTTAAGCACTTAACACGTGAATATAAAAATATCCTTAATACTGTGCATAAAGAGCGTTTATTCACAATTTGTTTATCTAACATACAAAACAGGGCAGTCAGTTCATACATTTCTACACAGACCTGTGTTATTCTTCATGTATTATTTTTTTCAATAAATCACTTCACCTCAAAAGAAAATCTGAAAACAAATTTAATTCATGTGGCAGATCAAAAGACTTTGAACCTTTTAACATTGAACCTGTAAAAACCTGCTACAAGTACTCTTAATATTCATTTCATTCATATCATTCAAATTAACAATCAAAATAAATTGTTAAAAAAATAAAAATCTGCCATTGGTATTTTTATCGGATAGACAAAATGATGAAATGATGAACCCGTGCAACATGGAGGGAGGCTATGGTACTCCTGTTCTGAACCGGACCGGTCCGTTATAGCTAGCGTCTGTCGATCATTCACAGAGAGGCTCCTGATTGAAGTTTGATTGGACGAGCATCCGAACATCGGATATGTTCCATTGAAGTGCTAGTGACGCGTGATGTTCTTGTGTTACTGACAGCCTCGTTGCAGATCAAACATGTGGGCTTCGCTCCCACATTACTAAATAGATATTTCACAGTCCACTCCTCGTTGAATCATCTATTTTTATTGTATTGTCTACCTTTTGGCCTTTTCAATGTGGAGAACGACATTTTAGCTGTCAAAACTTCTTGTTTTAGCTCTCAAAAGTTTTTGCCACAGCAGAGACAGCACAGAGAGGGCGGGCCGTAGGGGTGGGACAAAGCAGATTATACAGTTTCCAATTGGAGGAAATTGAACTGGCTCTCATTCTTGCTCAGAAACAGCTTTTATTTCAGGGAAAATGTATTCCAATTGTTTATGTTCTAATAAATCATCCGGATTAAAATGATCTGTGGGCCGGATGTGGCCCGCGGGCCGCCAGTTGGCAGCAATACGGTCTCCCTCCATTTCTCACCAGCTACGTCAGAAAGTCCATGGCTAAGGTGCAAAATGTGAATCAGCCACTGAGTGTTTTGCTGGGAAAATGACATCACAGCTCATTAAACATCGCCTTGTTTGAATGGGACGTAGCTGGTGTTGCTTGTGCTAAATACAGTAGAGAAGTGGGTGTACCCATACAGATGCATACAAGTATACAGTACATATTTAAAAAGTACATCCATCACCAAATTATACAAAGGACACCTATTTAGTAGCATGAACAGGCCTCTGTTTTAGGCCCTGAACAGCATGGTGCGTTCATTGGGGCTACTTTACGCCAGACGCTAGGGGATAGCATTAAGGGTAATGCTGTTCCATGCAGAAACCAATGGTACTGCTAATTGGAACGACGGCTAAGCTAAACGAACGCCTTGTGTAAACCGGTTGCATAGTCGCATAGCTGCTCGCGACGCAGCGTAGGGCTTGTAACCTGGCGTTGCAGAAGCCCCCGTGCGTGTTGAAAATAAATCCAACGCATGCACCAAAAACGCATGCCGTAAACTTGACCAACGCTAAGCTAAGCTGTGCTAAGCTGTGCGGTGCACACCAGTATTGGGTTGCAAAAATGCATTTTGTGCAACCTGGTATCTACGAGTGCGTAAGCCTTGCTGCAACCAGCTGACCTCGTCCAAGGGGGGGGGGGGGGGGGGGGGTTTGCTCCAGGATGCTGGAGGACGATATGAGGACAGGAAGCTGTCACCTTCACAAGTAAAAGGGGGAGTTTTTTTCTGGATAAAAAGCAAGATATATATAGATAACATCTATATACTCCACGTAGATTATAAACCCTTGAATACAAAAACGACTCGTTGAAATGGGTTGAGAAATGTAAACGTTACAGTGCTTTTTATCCAGAAAAACCGCAGCTCCCCCGTTTTACCCGTATGTGTTTACAGGCCAGTCATGACCTCTCCAATATGGCGGCCACGTGGACGTATCGCAGCAACGGTCAATGTGGCGTCTACGTATACATGTCTATGGCTTCGGGTCAGCAACGTGCCGCCCAGACTTGTTGCTTTTAATGGGTGTCAGATGGGTCTGGGACCCCTGGTGTGTGCGCCAGAGTTATTCTCCCTCCAACACACACATGATCACACACACACACACACACTTCACACTGGCACCACCCACCTGACACCAAACAGGATTGTCTCGACTTTGTCTTTCTTTAAACCCCTCAACAGTCCTCAACGGTCCAGTTTGGACCCTCCTTGTGAAGACGTTCACCTCTTGTTCTGTCTCGTGTTTTGTGGAGAACACCGACACTCTCCACACAACGCCGTCTTCCCGTCCGGCCGTAGCCCGTTCGAGACTTTGAGTCGAAATTCGGCACGCCAACGCCAACACGCCGGGTGTTGTTCCGTCTGGTTCTTGGCCCGTGTGCTGACTTGCAAGATTCCTGCCATTTCACCTTTGACCCCTCTCTGGTCCACAGGCAGGCACGTTTTCCCTCTGCAGGATCGCGGATCACAGGTAGGACTCTTCTGTGCGCCGCTCTCGGTAAAACATTCAACAAACAGCTGTCGCCCCGGAAAGCTAAGGACGGCAGCTGTTTCTCAGAACCTGCACCCTCATATTTCCCATCCAGACGCTAAATGAACTGATTTATAGGTACCACAGGTACCACAGAGTAATGTATCGTTCGGGTGGAGGCGATGTCTGTACCAGAACAAAAATAGCAACTCAATGTGTGTTAAAACAACGTACTATACACACTGATCTCTCTCCGCTATCGTTTTTACTCGGTGTGCGTTAGCATATCCGTTTACTCGATGTGGAGATATCTTTCAGTATAAAGCCCACAGTGGCGACAACCTCTTTTAATTCGCCCATATTCAGCCACATCACTATTTTATTTGTCCTGATAATTTGGGTCTCGCCGCGGCTGACAAATGTGACACCGCTTTTACACACACACACACACACACACACACACACACACACACACACACACACACACACACGGGGCTGAGGAGGCAGAAAGTGCTGACACGGGCGCTTGTCTCCGAGAATTCCGTGCCAGTGGCGGGAATCTGCTGACAACGCCAAACTGTCCCGGGGAAGAGAAATCCCGACAAAGAAGTGGAATTAAATGCCAGCAACCTGCGATGTGCTTTGTGAGTTACGCCTTAATATTGTATATGGTTTCAAACATGTTACGAGATCTCCTGATCTGAGGTGATTCTGGGGAGACGAGGCAAGGCGCTACCCTATGGGGGGATGTTTCGTTTTTTTTTAACTGGATGGCGACAATGCGACTAGAAAACCTGGTTAGGATCAGACATTGGGCCTGAATTGACTGATTCTAATCTTGTTGGATTTCAAAAGATGGCATCAAGAGTCAACATCATGAGTGCAAAATAAACACGGCGAAACATAATTCCAAATGTAGATCATAAATGAATAAACTGACAAAATAGAAACAAATATATAATAATCAAAATACGACATAATCACTAAAAGCCTAAAAGTGAGGAGGACTGGAAGAGTAGGGAGCAGAAGAAATATCATTACATAACACTGTAGCCACTGGAAGGGACAGAAAGCACATGATTACCTCCTGCATCAATAAATATGAACAAATATGTGCCATTTGGTGGACCAACACGTATGTCTTACAATACCTAGAGGGCACATGTTAATAGCATAGGAAATAATGTTGGCTGAAACAGGAACACAGTGGACTCAAATACTATATCCGAAATGAATCTAGGGTGCACTTGGAGATGTTGTGTGTCAAATTCCCACTTAATTGGTAATCATGCTGTCATTGTTGTTGCTGTATAAAAGACGTCCTTTATTTGTCAAAAATAGACGTATAAAGGTGTCTTTAATATGTCAAATATAGACATAGAAAAGATGTCGAAAATATATGTGTAAAAGATGTCTATTATGTCTATTTTCGACGTCTATTATACGTCTACTTTAGACTCCTTTAAACGTCTATTATAACGTCTGTTATAAGTCTACTTTAGACATCTTTAAATGTCTAATTTCAACATATATTAGATATCTATTTTCAGATGCAGTAAGATGCAGGTAAAATACACATAATATGAGCTAAAATGCACATCCATCTTACCATCTTACCATAAAAACGGAGCGTACATTGGACCGATACTGGTAAGATGCATGTAAAATGCTAAGAATATCAGGTAAAATGCAGGTAAGATACGCGTTATTACCACATAAAAACAGGGGCGTTAAATGGCAGATTTTCTGCAGAACAACTCTCTCCGCTAAGAACTGCATGGAGTCACACGCTATGTTCCCACAACCCACTGCTGACTGCTAGCCTGATGCTTCCTCAACAGTTCAAAAGGGCTGAAGAGTGAAGCTACCATCACCCACCCCCTTCTACATCAAGGACAGCAAACTGTAATCCCAAGGATGATTGAACTATGAGGGAAAACTGGAACCATGTTTTCCAGTGTCAGAAGGTGGCGAACAGAAAGACGAACTGGAAGAGAACATTAAAGAACTACAGAGTTAGAAACTACAGATTTGGAAACGACAAACTTGGAACAAGAACAAGTCCTGAGTGTCAATGGGAATAGCATGATTGAATGGATCGTATGGAGCTACTTCAGAATCTCCTTCTCTGTCTTCAGAAAACATCTGAAGACCCATTTCTTCAAAGAACATCTCATGAACTGACTCTCTCTCTGTATCCCTGAGATCTAACTATTATGCACTTGACTGCCACAAATACAACAAAAGAAAATTATTAAAAACATTCTACTAACCTCGTTTTATAATTTTCACTTGATCATGCAGCACTTGAAATGTGTCTAGTTACTCCACTTTTAATTGCATGCTTTGATTGTGTTCTCACTTGTGTTCTCACTTGTGAGTCGCTTTGAAAAAAGTGTCTGCTGTTAAAAACGTGTCTGCTGAATGTAAAAACCATTGACACATGTCCTACCAGCCATTACCAAATTGTATATTAAACTCACAATTACAAAAAAAAAAGGGAATCTGTCAAATGTATCAAATGTCTGGAAAAGGCTATAGACTCAACTCTGAGGCACTGGAGTGGCAGAACAGCCGACTTAGTCTTAGTCTGAGGCGAGTGGCGGCAAGCAATCTACTGCTGACAACTTCAATACAGTCCAACATAGCAGTATCCAGGCATAAAACGCAGGTTGGAATTGCATACACCGGGTGACAAAACCAGGTTGTGTCTTCAGAGGGAGTCTGCATTGAGGAAGGCTCCAGTGGGAGCGGCAGGTGGTATAGACACCACTAAAAGGGTTATTGGGAATGACAAGAGCCAGGAGCCTGAGGGACTTCTAAGCGTCAGACAAGAAACAAACCAGTGTCGGTTTTACCAGAAGGACATTGAGACAAGGACAAAGACCCAGGAAATAAATTGAAGCTCCAGTAATCCCAAGTGAGGAATATATAGGAGAAGCTATTGGGAGAGAGACAAGCTACTGATCATGTGACGAAGCCGTAGAGGTCCCAGGTTGTGTATAGGTAATGCTCAGGGGGCTAGGAGTAGCGTTAGCTGAGAAGGTAGCGCTCAGGGGGCTAGGAGTAGCGTTAGCTGGGAAGGTAACACTCAGGGGTCTAGGAGAAGCGTTAGCTGGGGAGAAGGTAGCGCTCAGGGGGCTACTCCTAGCCCCCTGAGCGCTACCTTGAAAATGTAGTTGTAAATATACAGAAATGTCATTGTGATATTAGTCAAGGCGTGTTTTTGTAAAAGCACGATACTCTTGGACCTGTTGCCAAGTTTCATCCTTCAGTACAGCAAATCACCAGCGAGAGAGATTTGCAGAAGATCTCTCCTCTGCATAAATACAGTGTGAGTAGCAGAAGAAGAATGAAGTCACACATTTTCTCTGAGTGGCTTGTTTGTGATTGTTAGCCACACAGTGTCTTCCCCTTGGCTTTCCTCGCCCCTCCACTCTGAACTCTCCTTCCTGCATTAGTTTAGATGCTTTTAAGGGGCGCTGACAGCAAAATGGATTAAATGGGGTTTGCTGACGGAATACATATCAAATCTGCGTGCATGCAGTTGTGGGCTGCGGCATTTGCCAGGCTTATGACTTCTGCTGAGGCTGTGGATCCATCAAGACTACACCCCACTCTCCTCTCCTCTCCTCTCCTCCTCGCCTTTCACCGGTGGAAGGAGAAGAGAGGGAGAAAGAGTGAGAGGCATAGGGACAGCGAGAGAGAGAGAGAGAGAGCTCTTGATCACCTGCTTTGTCTGAAGTGAGTCACCTTGCAAATATATGAATAGCAAATGCGGAAAAAGTAATCTGGTGGCATACTGGTACATCCTCCTATTTACATACCTGCCACCCACTGTCGTTACCTGCTACTGCATCGCTGGACCTGGCAGCTCAAATACGCAATGGCACTCATACGTTTCTCTCAACTCTTTCCGCTCTCTCTCGCTCTCTCTCTCTCTCTCTCCCTCCCTCCCTTTTCCTCATTCTCCAGTTCCATCCATCTTTTCTTCTGTTTGTTTATCCTATCCTTCTTTGTCTATCTCCTTGTCTCCCCCTCTCCCCCTCTCCACCCCCCCTCCTCTCTCTCCGCTCATTCGTGTCTTTCTGTTTTTCTTTTGACAACATGGTGGTGGCCTCCTCCTACGCCCTCCCACTCCTGCCCCCCCCCCCCCCCCCACCCCCCCCCCCACCGCCTCCCCCCCCCCCCTCTTCCCCTCTCCCCCCCTCCCTTCTCTCTCCCCCCCCCCCCCCCCCCCCCCCAACAACACCTTTCCATCCTCTCTGGCCACATTGGTATTCAAATGTACCCACTTCCTTTCTCTCTCTCTCTCGCTCTCCCTCTCTCTGTCTCGGTGTCATTCTCTCTCTCTCTCCCTCCCTCTCTTTCTGTCCCTCTCGCTGTGTCTCTGTTTCTGTCTCTCTCTCTCCCCCTCTGTCTCTCTCTGTGTCATGGACGCCTCAGCTCCAGGGGGGGGTGACAGATCTACCCTGCACACCCCCCTTTATATATATATATATATATATATATATATATATACAGTATATAAACAATATATGATCTATTGATCTACAGAGAGAGAGAGAGAGAGAGAGAGGATATAACATGTGAGTACTGAAGGGGGAAGACTGAGACTGTTGATATTTACACACCTGGATGCCCATATCTCACTGCCCATGGACTATCATTACCTTCACCTTCTTCCTCTTCATCTTCTTCTTCCTCCTCTCCTCTCTGATGAATAATCTGCCTCAGCTCCTTCTCCTCCTCCTCCTTCTCCTCCTCCTCCTCTGGCGCTGGGGAGCTGGTCTTCTTTATTTAATGGGCTCTTTGAGCCACGGTGCGCTACACAGAAGCCTCTTACAAGCCCATTTAAAGGCAGGGTCTATGGATTTCATGGCTCCCTGGGTGCTCTCTCTCACTCTCTCTCTCTCCCTCTTTATCTCTCCCTCTCTCACTCTCTCTCTCTCTCTCTCTCTCTCCTTCTTTCAATAAGGTGAGGTCCAAGGTTTTATTCATCTGTCAATGGACCGGGGGGAACAGTGGATGCAGCATTTTTTTTATTTATCCCGGTGACGTTGTTGTCTCCAGGATGCTTTGCCCCCCCCCCCCCCCCCCCCCCCCCCGTGGTTTAGATAGGAAGGCCTCACCTTTGGGGGGTCTATCGGTCCTCAAGGGAGAAGGAGATCCTTTGTTCCATAGATAGGGAGGAGGAGGAGGAGGAGGAGGAGGAGCAGTCACCTTGGGCCAAGCTCCTTCAGAGAAACATCTAGAGAAACATCTAGAAAGAGATCTAGACTAAAGGATGAAGATCAAGAGAAGGATCTCCATAGATATCTCTAGAGAGACTTCTCGAAAGGGATCTTCTAGACCAAAGGATGAAGTTCCTCCACACAGAGATCTAGAGAAAGAGCTCCATTGCGTTACAACTTTATTGTCCAACAGTGACAGAGAATTGTCTTTGTCTTAGACAATTGAACATAACAACACACAACACAAGTACAGTGAGATAAAGAGAAATATGGAGAATGTCTTTTATTTATCGATAAGGATGTTAATGGTGAAGGACCAAAGGATGAAAAACTTGTGAGTCAAAGATCTCATTTAAAATCATGTGCCTGGAATTGAATCTTGCGTCTGCATATATTTAAGCACACGTTGTCGTTTTTTTTTTCTTTTCATCCATGTATTGCATTCGTCACCTTTCTCTAATCCAAAGCATCAATCTCTCGCTCATTGATCAGAAATATTGATTAGGACCTCTGAGAGAATGAGGATCTATTATAGTGTATGCATATCAAGGACACAAATAATTAGATCAGGACATTTACTCATGCATTCAGCTGGCATGACTGTTCTGACACCACTAACATACAAATCAATGACTAAGTATCAACTTATTATCCAATTATCATTGACATGTTTTTTCTATGCTTTGACCGTGGTAAATTAGGGAGAAAAACCGTAGTGTGTTAATGTTTTTTGTCAAATTGACAGCACCCTAGGGAGTCTCGTTGCGAGGCCCTAGAGACTGTTTTGCAGTGCAGTGGCTAATGGCGTCATCACAAGTCCCGAAGCGTTACAGTTTAACTACGGAAGATTGAATAGTACTAGACTTTTAAATGAACCCAAAGCTGTTCGTGAAATAGCTGTGAATTACTGTCGTGTACAAACAATTGCAATACAAACATACACACAGCCTTGAACACACACACACGCACACAAAATTGGCGCGCATGAATAGGCTGTCGAAGTGCTACCTAACTAACCTAAACTTAACCCTAACCTTAATCGTAACCATAAACCCTAACCTTAACCATAAACCCTAACCTTAACAATAACCATAAACCCTAACCGTAACCATAAACCATAACCACAACCTTAACCATGAACCCTAACCGTAACCTTAAACCCTAACCTTAACCATAAACCTATAACTTTAACGATAAACCCTGAACTTAACCCTGATCTTAACCATAAACCCTAACCTTAACCATAAACCCTAACCTTAAACGCTAACATTAACCATAACCATAAACCCTAACCTTAACCATAAACCCTAACCTTAAACCCTAACCTTAACCATGAACCCTAACCTTAACCATAAACCTATAACTTTAACCATAAACCCTGAACCTAACCCTGACCTTAACCATAAACCCTAACCTTAAACCCTAACCTTAACCATAAACCCTAACCTTAACCATATACCTTAACCTTAACAAACCGATCAACCACACATACGAGACCAGACCAGATGGATCACCAGA
>OOFB01003355.1:6395-17961 GCA_900323305.1 Trachyrincus murrayi
ATGACTCCCTCTGCGACAAGTTAGCACCAAAAGTTTCTTGGCTTTTTCTTCACGGACCAAATTAATTCAGAAATAAGAAAATAAAAAAAACCCTGGGTGGATGGGTTTGTATTTTTTAAACACAATTTAAAACAAGTTCACAACAATTGTGATGGCTGCAGTGGGGAACGTTTAAAGAGAGTTCTGTAGCTGTTGTTCATGTATAAATGTAGTCCATTGAAGCAATAGATACCTCAGTGCGTGCTATGTTGACCGAGAAGGCTGAGTTTGCCTGCTGCAAAATATGTTGTTCTTCCAGGTCACCAACTGTGTAATTTATGTTATTGGTGACCAGGAAGAACTACAGGCTGTCAGCTTGGATTTCTCCATCTCATGGTCAAAGGTAGGCAGGGGGCGTGGTCTAGATGCCGTTAACCAACAGCAAAAATGGCATCCCAGAAGATGACTGAAGAGGATGTTATGTTATTATACATTTTATTTTACATTACAGAGAGAGCCCGTGTGTGCGTTACTATGCATGAAAGTTTTACTCTTCACTTGGACAGAGGTGTGCTGGAGACCTTCTTCAGGATCCTGAAGATAAACTGGAAAAGACAACCAAGACCAGTAGGGCAGAGAGGGTAGATGACCATAGAGTGAGTATTTTTGTCACCTAACACTATGTTTTGACCAACAAAGTAATAGCTACAGGCTAGGGTGGTGATACACAGCAACGTTGAACAAGCTTTTTTCTCAACACGTTTGTACTGATTACATGGCAACCTCTTGTTACCCAGATAAATTATATAGTATATTCATATACCAGAAGCTCACGCGCAATGCATCCTGGTACATGTAGGCACTGCCGGCAAGGCTCCTCGAGCAGGAGAACTCAGCTTTCTCGGTCAACATAGCACGCACTGAGGTATTTATTGCTTCAATGGACTACATTTACCATCAACACTGACTGGACATCCACATAAAACGTGGCAAAGTTTCCCTTTAACAGAGACTGCTAATGGAGCATTAGAAGGGTATAACAATGGAGATCAGAGTGGGGCCGTGGTGCTACGAGCACGGGAAGCCGGGCCTCGCCGTCACTACAGGAAAACATGTGGGCTTCTGTGTGTAGATGATAACTACACACTGTCAGTCATCTGCTTGATATAGACTGTCCACCAACAGAAATTATGTTGGGCACCCCAAATGCTATTTGTTTTATTTAAAAACATACATATCATAGGTGCCCCCTACTGCACCCCCCTCAATTTGTTACATTGTCATTATTGTCATTGGAGAAATATTGTGGAAAAATACTGTACAGCAAAATAGTGTTCCGCTATCGAAGAATAAAAAATGCATGATGATACTGCAGGTGGCATTAGCTCATGAATGGCATTAGACTAACGCAACAAGACGTAAAGGTGCAGTGTGTAGTATTTAGTGGCATTTAGCGGTGAGGTTGTAGATTGCAACCAACTGAATACCCCCACCCCCCTCACCCCTCCCTTTCCAACAATGGAGGAGAATCTACGGTGGCCTGTAAGGTGCCAGTACGTACTTCCAAAATGATGTCATTGTCTACGACAGCATCGAGTAGCAAGTGTCAAGTGATGAGGTTCCTTGATTGCATTTTGTTATTTAGTCTGTAAAACTATAGGTCATAGCTTACAAGTAGGATATCGATTATGATTGGTAATTGTTCAGCATTGTGGTAGCGTTTTATAACGCTTGTCCGTTCTGGGCTACTGTAGAAACATTGCTATGCAACTTTGCCCAGTGGAAGAGGACCTGCTCCCTATGTAGATATAAAGGGCTCATTCTAAGGTAACGAAAACACAACGGTTCTTATTTTCATGGGATTATACACTAACTAAAAAAATATGAAAAATATTCCATTTCTGCCAAGTCCGTTCCGCTAGATGCCACAAAAAAAGACAGTTATTGTTATACCATTGTATGAGACCATCTTGTTATGTTATATTGTTATACCATTATGTATGAGACCATTTCTGTTGAAATGCACCAAAGCCCTACTGGAATCAGTGATCACACGAAAACCTCTCTGCGGCCATGCGCAACAGCATCGTACACACGCACGTCAGCATCGTACACACGCACGTCAACACCGTGCACGCGCATGTCAACACCGTGCACACGCATGTCAACACCATGCACACGCACGTCAACACCGTGCACCTCACACACATCTCAGCACCGCTGCTGGAAAAAATGGTAGCACTACTATGGTATACTTTATACTAGCCATATATGTGTTATGTTTAAGAGTGAAGACATACACCCTTGCAATGTTCTGCACCAACTGAAACACCCGTGTTGACAGCAGTGGAGAGTGTGTATGGTAGTGTATGGTGTAGGTTTCTCATAGCTGTGTAAAGGCCCGAAACCACAAGAAACAGAACAAAAAAAGTACAAGATCGTAAGCATATTATGTTGGGTTGCTAGTATTTTGGTATTAAACTTCAGCTCTCAGCCGTGTTCATCAGGGACAAGAGCCACTATACAGGTACTTTCACAGACACAAGTTTAACTCTTTCCTATGTGACAATTAAGTCAACTGTGTCACTAAAAAATGCTATCAAGCACAGCAGTGAGACGTGCACAGGCATTTCTATTCATTAAGCAAAGAAGAAGAAAAAAGAACAACAATGCAGGGACACATCGCACAATTTCCCCAATCAGGATTCAGCGAGGGCCTCGCTTCAACATGTGTCATGACACCCGCTGGATTACCACCACCCACTGGCTGCTAACGTATCAAAGTGAGCAACAATAGGAAGTACCATCGAGTGTTAAACTCCTAAACAGGAAGGCAAACAGGAAGGCAGGTAAAAGTAATTTGAGCTCATAAATAATTAACCATATATTCCCAGACAAGCTCAGCCCAGAGGAAGAAAAGAAAGAAAGAAAAAAAAGGTGTTTTGCACCTGACAACCAGGGCTCGTCAAACAGGAACAGAGTTAAACATAAACTAGCAGCAAGTCATGACACAATACAACACAACCAGAAGAAAGGGCTAAATATAGATATGAGGCATGTGACAATGGATCAAAACAAATAAGACTTGTGTGTGGCTTGACTTCCAGAACTTTCGTACGTTTGGGAAAATGTCAGGCTACTGCACATGGCTGGCCCACTAGAATACTTGCTATGCATGTCCCTGCATGCTTCAACCTGTAGATGCCAACTGTTCCAACGCTTTCAGTTTCTTTTCTCCATCCACATTTACATATCCACATAATAATATAAATACAATGTTGAAACATTATAATATCTGCATATGAATGAATAGTTTCTCATCCACATGTGCATATCCACATCATAATGCTAATACCATTTTGAAACGTTATAATATCAGCATATCCTGAACGTATATGTATAAGGTGCGTGTATGTGACCTTACAAAAGCAAACTTGAAGTGTTCACAGCACCAAGTTGTGCAGATTTCATATTATCCTAAGCAAACACGAGCATGGTGCAGTGTGTGTGCAGCCGAGGTTGCATTGCACTGTGCTGATAGAAGCTCAGCTTAATAAGGGAAGTATGTTGGCTTTAGGTGCTATTATCTTTGTTGTTCTCTCCCTTGGTTGGTGAGCCCTGGTAGGCTACACACCAGGTACACAATAAAGGTTCTCCATATCAAACTACATCAGTACACAAATGGCTGATGATAAGATAAAGAACGCCACACATTGAATTGCCCACAGGCAGCAGAGCCCGGGGCCTGAGGTGCTATGCACTTAGCATTTTAAAATGTGTGTGGTCTCTGTGTGTTGAAAACATTGGCATCAGTCCTGTGTTGCAATCCTGTTGTATAAGCACTTTCCAGAGAAAAGGGGCTGGGAGTTCATGTAGACCAGTGTTCCCAACCTTGGGTTCGCCTGATATGCATATGTGGTCGCGGGAGATTGCCGACTTATAAGCTGCAGATATTTGATGATACATGTTTTACTGTTAAGTGTAAAGGGCCCTTATATACCAAAAGTGATTATATACCAACTAATGATTCGTAGCCACAAGCAAACAACTACTCACTACTTCACTGGGATATGATGATATTACGGGCAGATGTTGATTGGCGTAAAACAATGTGTGGGGAAGCAGATGCACAACAAAATGTAAGAAGCTGGGGTCGCAAGAATTTGGGGTCAGGGGTCAAAAAACGTTGGGAACCACTGATGTAGACTCATGCTCCTACTAATAAACAGAACATATGCCAGCTGTAACGCAGACCTACTATGATAGGACTGTCTTGAATCGGGTTGAGCCAGTTCTAAAGCTCTCTGTAGACCAGTGTGCACCAGGAACTGGTTCCACCGTGCACTGTCTGAGGCCACAGAACTGTTTAGTTTTTTAGGTAGAACTGAAAAGATAGTAGGTAACTTTTCCAGTGTCTGTTTACTTTAGTTTAGTTAACAAACTTAACATAACAAAGTTGAATCAGCTACTTTCTCCTGAGAGACCTCCTATGATCGATAATAAAATAACACATCAATACTAATATCTACTATTAACATCCACGTGACATGGGTGTTTGTTATATTATAGTTACAAAACAAGAAAAATAAAGTATTTGAAAAGGCTATTGGTCATGAAAATACTCCTGTGTGACAGCATATGCACATTCTTCCCCATTTGAAAGACGCGGTGACTCGAGTTGTGTTTTTCTTTCCCCGCATTATTAAACATTACTGTACCGGGTGTTAAGAATGATAAGTGACTACGATCAAAACCAAAATCATTTGCATTACTGCGACATTTGCGTACAAGTGTGAGGTTGGCTGCATAGCATTTCCTAACAGTTTGCGTCGAGTCTTGGCAGGGCCTTGCCAAAATCGCTTTGAGTAGTTTACACTTGTCCAAACTACGACAGGCAACTGCTGGCAGAACCAAACGAAGTACTCCGACCAACTAAGTAGGCACGATGAAGCACCATTATAGATGTTAATGAACTCATTGTCACTGAAGCAGCTGAAAGGAAAGACATACCCCAAAGTACTGATGAAGCCATTGACCGAGCCTTCCGCATACAGAGACACAATGTCTCCAATGTGAAGAAAACTGGACCTGTGTTCTGACATTTCCAAGTTCATTTATGCCTTTCCATTTAAATTGCCAGAGTCCTGATTTTGGTGAAGCAGCCCACGCGTCACAAAGTATCCAGTTTGGCAATCATCCTTTTAAAACGAATTTAAACTTTCGCATGCACACATCGAAAAACAACACGTCTTCCTCATTGACGTTGGTCAGTAGAAAAAAAACCCGAAAGTGCAATGTATTTTGTTCCAAAAAGCGTTGTTTTGGACTTATTATACTTCTTCACTTCTTCCTGTATGTCAGAGTGCTCCTCTTCGCGTATGACTTGGTGGGAGGAGACTTGTTCTGTCAGGCTTGCGAGCAAATTCCGCTCATGACATAGTTCTGTTAAGACCAAACCCGTAAATGTCGTGCATTTTTTAATAAAATTCTGTATTGTACTTTTTGTGGATAATCCTTCTTACGTTGGCGATGTGTGTGTGTGTGTGTGTGTGTGTGTGTGTGAGAGAGAGAGCGCGCTCGCGTGTGTGTGACATGATTGTTGCGGATGACCCGGAAAAGTGCATGACAGGATGTCAACTGAATGGGTCTGAAACCCAAATATGGAAAACACACAATGCTACTTCACTGTCAAACTGTGACACAACAGTGACACCATTAAAGACCACGGCAATTCCCCTTACACAGAACCAATGGCGATTCTACATTTTATACGGGGTGGCAAAAGAGTGGCAATGTGAAATTTAAGGGTGGTGTGATGTATCCATGTATGTATGTTTGTTGGATAATATGTTATAGCTATATAATTATAACTTCAAGACAATAAAGTCTATAATCATTATTCTACATGTGCCACACTACACCGCCATGTTGCATAGGTCTTCAAAGTTTTACCCTGTTATGTAAAGGCCATATCGCTGTATGTTTTGGGTCCTAATAATGTAGAAGAGGGCCCTAAAATGTATAGCGTCCGCTTCTAAATATTAGGTATTGGTATATAGGCAGCTTCAGCAGGAAGCATGTTATCTGAACAACAAATATTTGTGTTGGCTTTTGAGGAAAAATAACGTAGGCTACAGTATTGTTTTTTTATTAGCTCAGAAATTGTGTAATTATTGTATATCATACAATAATATATTCATATGCTATTAATAACAAAAAATGTAATATACAAACACTGAATACAATGATGTTATAGGTAAATACAATATATATTTTGATATCACAATAGCTTATAGAGAATTCAGTTATATTCCCAACTAAGTTGGAGGAGTATATATTGCACAAATACACACATATTATAAAAATTTAATTAAAAAATTTTGCAACTTATTTCGAACATGAGGAAAAGGAATTTAAATGTATTTAAACCTTTACATTTTAGTGTTTGCTTGTTTTCTGAGAGAGGGGACTTACAATAGTTTGTAACTAACTCTGTAACCAGATATTATTAATGATTAAATTAGGGGGAAAAATATAACATTTGTCAATGTCAAAAAATACCAATAACAACAAACTTACAGTTTTTCAACAAGCGTTGCTTGTTTACATTCAAACAATCTTAAGTTTGCACATTATTTAGGCATATTTATTTCATTGGACAAGCACGGGGGAGTGTGTGTGTGTGTGTGTGTGTGTGTGTGTGTGTGTGTGTGTGTGTGTGTGTGTGTGTGTGTGTGTGTGTGTGTGTGTGTGTGTGTGTGTGTGTGTGTGTGTGTGTGTGTGTAGCCATAGCCAAGAGCCATAGTATGATGTTTGTGAACCATGCAGAGGCCGGCGCCTCAAGATGACGACATAATGACCCAGACTATAGGGATAATCTGATCTTGATATTATCATGTGAACTTTTCATCATCTGATTCTTGACTTTATGTTGTATTTATATAATTGTGTAAGGATTATGATTTGACCATTGAGTATGCCCCTCTGATAGACTACTTACTTACTGGCGAATTGAAGTTAAAGGTCAATATCAAAAGGAGCCACCAGAGAGCGGGACATTCTCAAGATACTGTCTTAGAAAATAAATGAATCTATACTGCCATCTACTGTTTAGTTTTATAAGTACATTATGCAGTTACCATGGAAGTGTCCGTTTCACGAAAACGAATATTCCACATTCACACTTTTAAAACGAGTTATGCGTTTATTCCTAATCTGTATATTCCATTGTGTGTAGACAGAGACCTTACATCGATAATTAGAGAATTGCTATTCAGTGCTGAGGATCTACATTATACTGACCCGCAGAACTAGGCAATTTTTTTATTAACAAAACAATACTTTACCATAACACTACACAGGACTACATCTTGTTCAATAGCCTAATATATGTCTGAATGTTCCTCCTCTTGTGACGCTGGCGCGCGCGTTGGAGTGCGCGTGCACGTGAGAAGCAGAGAGCGACTCTGTGTTCAGAGTGGAGGTAGTCGCAGTACAACGTCTCTTCATTCACGACCAGTACACCGTTAGAACCAGTGGCACTTGTATTTGGCCGTGATGACTTTACACTTCTTACGTGTAAGAGGTCCACTACTTCTGCTGTTGTTCTGAAGCGATAGAAGGTGTGCACTACAAGGAGCGGTGTACTGCTTGTTTCCCCCGGACGGTCACGTTGTTCCTGCAACAGTCCTGCAGCCAGGGCGTCAGGAGAAGGTCCGTGGTCGTAGGGGAAGGAGGCTAAACACCTGTAAGTAAAACGCAGAGTTCAACGTTTTTGACGTTCATCAGCAAATTGTATACATGAATTGCATTTTATTGAAACCACTACGTCGTTATTGAGTTACATTTGTACTGTTTTCACGTTGTACGACATGCGAACCATGGCTCGCTGCACGGGTTCACGTTGCAACTAAAGTAACCTTTATTTAGTTTTGGTACCGACATGAGAGTTAAATAGCTAACTAGGCTATTTAACCCACATCGATCTGTCAAGGTTTAACTTAATGACACATTATAAGGTAAGCCACTAAGAAATAGACTGCATTTAGATTTACTTTGTTGTTACTTTTCAATTACCGCAGTTGCACACCCTAATCCCCACAGGCATATAGGCTACTTTTAATGCAAAATAAGCCATGGCTTGACACAGCTACTTTGTGCTACTGCTGTAATTCACGAGGTGGGCTAAACCCCGATCAAATCCATTTTTAGAAGATTAAGACCTGTGAGAAAAAACCAACATTAATAGGCCTACTTCACTTCTTGAGACATGCTATTGATACATGCTCTCCTTTCCCCCCCCAGAGATGCAAGTGCTGTATGGCGGTGACACTGGAATGCTATAGGGATTACTATCTGACATTGAAGCCAAACGAAAGAATCAGCCAAACGAAAGAGATCAGGATCTGACGAGAGACCGAACTTATTCTACAGTCTTGGCCACTCTAAAATGACTTTAGTGGCAATATGTCCACCCTGAACCAAGTTATTCTTATCGATAAGGACCAAAATGTGGAAAAGAACTTGGACTGGAGTTACATCGAGTGGGTGGAAACCGAGGTGGCCAGCGCCGGTGTAGCGAATGCTCAGACACAGACGGAGCAGGTGTCGACTTCGGACACAGAATCTCAAACTAGCAACCCGGTCATCATGCACATTGACCTGGCACGGACACACTCCAAGATGAGGCACGGAGCCCTGGTGGAGGCCGATGGCTTAGGAGCGCCCGTGTTCCAGTTTGACCGGCAGGCTCTGGGTCGGATCTCCACCTCTCCCACCCTGAGGAGAATGCGGACCACCCGGCGTTCGCAAACGGACATCCGCGACCATGTCCGAATGGAGAGCACGCAAGAGGAGCCTGGTGCGGACCAGAGAGAGACACCACCACCCCCTGTCAGCCCCGTGTCTCCCGTGCACAGGCACATCATGTCGCCTCTGGCCGCGAGTCCCCTCTGTGACGGGGCGATCCATCTTGATAATGGCGCCAGTCCCAATTCATCCACCGGCAGACAGAGGACCCAGAGATCAAAGACCTTTGACAACGGCATCTCTTGCACGAGCCAAGAGTCTCTCGGCGCCCATCCGAGTGATTTTGAATTTCCCAGTTGTGAAGGACAAGTGAGTCCTAAGAACTATTTGAATGTGATTATCCACCTGGTCAGACATTAGAATAGAATATACTCTTTTTATTTGTAACTCCTGTGTGCCTTATGCCAAATATGGTCTGTGTTTAGCCTGTATAGATTAGAGATGAAGGGGATCTTTATGGGAGATAGTCCAACCCTCTGTCTGTGTGTCGGCGTGCGGCTGCGTTCTACCCTCCTGCTACAATGTGCACTTTTGACAGCAAATGAATCAGCAGTTACGTGCACTGACAGCTTCGACCCCCTCCCCGCCCCCCCCTCCCGGGGCCCAAGAGAGCCCTGGGAAGTGTCCTCCCGGGGGCCCCCCATTCACCGCAGTCAGCAGTCACCTAATAATGGAGGGGTCAGTGAGCGATGGAGGAAGATAATGGGGGCCCGGCCCTATTCATGGGCCCCCGCGGCCCTCAATTGAGCACATTCCCCATAGGGTCCTCCTGACAATCCCCTTAGATCTCCCGGGCTCCGCAGTCAGAAGTGACCCCCCCCCCTCAAGCTGTGATTCTAGTCTGATCGTCCCGGGCTAGTGATCTGGTGGTGGTGTTTAGGGAGTGTGGTGGTGGTGGGGGTCTTACAAATATTGATTTAAGTGTGTACACGGCAACATCACACATTGTTTTCTTCTGTGTTCCATACTGACGTGTAAAGGAGGGTTTACATCACGAGCAATGCAACAAAGTACAGCCTGGAGCTTTGTTTGTGGCACTGAAGAACCAATTTCATTTTTATAATTTTTATGAATTATTTTATTGTGCATCCTGTTCATACCATGCATGATCATGCTCAAAGTCCTTTTTCTTTCAATGACTAACATTGTTTTCTGTTTGTTTTACAGGAGAATGAGCACGATCACACTAGGTGGGTAAGCAGGGTTATTTAGTTTTTAATATTTGGCTTGCACACTTCCCCATCATGAGCCAACCGATTTGCATATCAGGAGTCCAGTTGTACAGCTGATAAAGCTCTGGGCTGCACCGTGGCCCTTCTGGACCATTACCTCACTGTGTGTTGTGCTCCTATGCACTGTGTTGCTGAGTTGTGCTCCTATGCACTGTGTTGCTGAGGTGTGTGTGTGTGTGTGTGTGTGTGTGTGTGTGTGTGTGTGTGTGTGTGTGTGTGTGTGTGTGTGTGTGTGTGTGTGTGTGTGTGTGTGTGTGTGTGTGTGTGTGTGTGTGTGTGTGTGTGTGTGTGTGTGTGCGCGTGAGGTGGACCTCTCGTCTCAGCGAGCCCCCCATTGTGTATTCATTCTATTGGCTTCTCTGTTAATAACGGGTACATAAGCATGGATCAGTTATGAGAGTCCCATGGTTATGGATGGACAAGGCAAAGCTCATTAGGGCCGGTGTCCCCCCCTACATACTTGATAATTAGGCAGCTATTGTCCCCCTAGCTACACCCTGGCACTGTGCCCCCTGGTGAGCTGGCCCTATGAAGCTATTGGTTGGGACAGTTTTTGCCCATCATTATTTCTCATGTTGCGAGGGAACAAAGCAGGCATTTTTTTACATGCACACACTGGGTGGCAGAAGGGCTGAGAGAGAGAAGGAAAGAGATGGGATTAACAGGGTGACTGGTTAAGGAAAAGAGAGAGAGAGAGAGGTTGAGGGAGAAAGATATGAGAGGGGTTGAGTGGGAGAGAAAGGGAATGAGGGAACATGGTGTCTGAGAGAAAGAGGGAATAAGAGAGGGATTGAGAGACAGAGAATAAGAGAGGGGAGGGAATTCTGAGCGAGGGGTTACAAAGTAACAGGAAGCCATTGTAAGGATGCTGCAGTGCAAGCAGCCACTGACCTGGTTAGCGGGCATATCTTACAGTAGCATTAGCTTGCCCTTTGTCCCTCTATGGGGTTGAGGCACTGCTACTTTCACAAATCAGACTTTAGATTAATATCTAAAGTCTGCAAGGGGCGTAACTCCGCCCCTTGCAGTTGTTGGTTCCTGGCCCAGACTCTGTTCCGTCTCCCCTTAGAAGTTCTGCTATAACACAATAGGACTGCTGGACCAGAAGTTCTGCTATAACACAGTAGGACTGCTGGACCAGACGTTCTGTTATAACATAGTAGGACTGCTGGACCAGACGTTCTGCTATAACATAGTAGGACTGCTGGACCAGACGTTCTGCTATAACATAGTAGGACTGCTGGATCAGAGGTTCTGCTATAACATAGTAGGACTGCTGGACCAGACGTTCTGCTATAACATAGTAGGACTGCTGGATCAGAAGTTCTGCTATAACATAGTAGGACTGCTGGATCCCAGATGAAGGCACTGCTAACTGTAGCTAGCGTTGGCTTGTTGCCCTTCTATAGCCCACTATGCATGTAGCTAGCGTTAGCTTGTTACCCTTCTATACCCCACTATGCATGTAGCTAGTGTTAGCTTGTTACCCTTCAAAACCCACTATGCATGAGGCTAGCGTTAGCTTGTTGCCCTTCAAAACCCACTAT
>OOFB01003355.1:18887-38675 GCA_900323305.1 Trachyrincus murrayi
TGGATCCCAGATGAAGGCACTGCTAACTGTAGCTAGCGTTAGCTTGTTGCCCTTCAAAACCCACTATGCATGTAGCTAGCGTTAGCTTGTTGCCCTTCTATACCCCACTATGCATGTAGCTAGCGTTAGCTTGTTACCCTTCTATACCCCACTATGCATGTAGCTAGCGTTAGCTTGTTACCCTTCTATACCCCACTATGCATGTATCCAGGCCATAGCTGTTTAATTATCCTTGTACAAGGTATTCTGTCATTTTATTACCATAATATCGACCAGGAAATATCGTTCTCAGTAAACCAGCCAAGTTTACTGACAATGAAAAGATTTCCTGGTTATGATTGCAGTTAATGTTTTATTGTATTTGTGCATATTTGCATGTGCATGGCAGTTATTCACTAGTATGTCTAAGATGAGAAAATGATTGAATGATGAGCTGTCCAAGATGTACATTTAGTTCATTTACCATGAACTAACACAACTCTTATCATGCTTTAAAGGAGACCCAGTAGATCAATTGTTTATAAACCATATCCGTAAGTCCTAAACAATGTATATTATTATAATATTATAATAATGTGATTAGAACTAGTTTACTCCGGCATGTCGCATCCAATCAGACAAATGCGGTGATCAGTTAATCACAGTGAAACACACCTCAAATATCTACTATGACATTAGCTACCACACCATGCACATGGTATTTCAGCTATGTAGACTATGACAGCTCCATTTTTTTCTGTTGCAAAGGAATCCCTTGAAGTAATATTTATCCCAACTTTCAGACGAATGCAGATGGTATTCTATCAACTCATGTTTACTTATTGTTATTATTGTATCAACAAGCTGCTGATAAGATAACAATCAGGCAACTCTTGTGATTGGCTGAGACGGGGACAACACACACACACACACACACACACACACACACACACACACACACACACACACACACACACACACACACACACACACTGACACTGACACTGTGATGTGCTCTTGTGTCCCCAGGCTTCAGGAGCGGAGGCGGAGTTCTGTGGTGGTCAGCATACCTGGTCTGGACATGTCCCCCGGTGACCTGTTTGTTTCCAACGGATCCGCAGATATGCTAAATCGCTCCAGCTTCTCTGGTAACACGGCAACCAATGCTGGACATGTGTTTTATAGTGCCGTTTCATGTTTGTTGTGTTTGTACCACTGAGTGCATTTTATGTTTTACATCCGGGGATGTTTCCCTATCAAACTTCAAATAAAAAAACCTCTGAATATTATTTTCAGCTTTCATTTTGATTTCTAAACTAAATTTGAGCACATTGTGTTCACCTCCATGCTAGATTTTGTTAATGAAATGTTGCTTAGTTTGCTTTTCACTAATTCTATCTGTTCCTTGACAGACTTGGCCGTCGTCTGCCTTTCTTGGTATTATTCACTTTATTCATTCTGTTTTTTATTTTTTATTTCACAGACACAAAGAAGTCAAAGTGGCCTTTCTTAAGGCGCAGCACGGTAAGTGTGTGGTTGGTGGTTTGTTTGGGTGGTGGCGTTCAGCAGCCTGTACATTTTGGAATGCTGTGTTTACAGAGTGGTCTTAATTAGTGGGACTCCACATTGTTCCCTGACCCATTTACCAAAGCAGATTAATTGTCCTCTTTATCTCCCTGTTGGCCCTCATGTTGTTAATTAGTCTATTTCCAGGCCGGTCTGTTTGATGTCGAGAACAACAATTGAAAGAGGAAAACACATTTACTTGCCCAACATATACTTGGAAGGGCTCCCCTGACACTAACTGATGAATGATGTTTGCTTGCCCGTGCAGACCAAAGGGAAGATCTCAACAAGCACAGTCTCGAATATAGAGAAGCACCTTTCCACAGCACACATTAAAGACTGGAGAAACACAGAGTTTCAGAAATATAAGGTGAGAAATTAACACAAAATAATGGATAATTTGAAACACAATTCTTGTGAGTAATTAACTCACAAGAATTGTGTTTCAAATGTACACATTAGGTCTGTATAACAAAATTGTGACAACTTTGTTATTTTTTCAAACTATTAATAGGTCTTTCAGTTATTGACAAACATACAACAGCCCCTCACCCACCTACAGATAATACACATGAGTAATTGGTTACATTGATACAATTGTGACATCTTTTAATAAAGTGAAACCATGGTAGAGTTAACAAAGTCGTCATGCCACACTAAAGTCAATGGGAGCCATTGAGACCAAGGACCTTGAGGGCCTCCCAGTTCACGCCCACATATCCATGTATGTGTTGGTCCGCAGGGTTGCTGCCTCGCTGAATTCCTGCAGGACCAGTCTCCCCAGCTGAAGACTCCCCCAGACCCCCAGGGCTACAAAAGACAAGAGGCACTCTGGGAACTCTTCACCAGCGAGTCTGTTTACTTCCTGGATCAGCTCATGGTTCTAAAGGAGGTGGGGGAGGTCTTATCTATGTGTGTACCCATGAAACAAAGTCACCACACAGCCCCAAATGCAACCCAACACCCGGTGCTTTGTGTTGCTCAGCCTTTTGAATTGTTGTTGAAAAAAAAAAAATGGCTACACCCAAAAGCCTTTCCTGTATTCTGCAGTTCATTCACCTTTTCTAGATTAGTAACTTAATGCAAGCAGAGGCGATAAAACCCTTCTTCATTGGGTCTGACTTCTGTTGTGGTGTTCAGGTGTTTCTGGCTACACTGGAGAACCTGCAGGCCAGACACTGTCTGAGTGATCTGGACTCGTGGAGGCTGTTTGCTAACCTCAACGAGCTGTGTCTGGTGAGTCAGGATCCACACACATCTCATCCTAAGCACACGCACACACATGCACACACACAGATGTGCGCACACACCTTCATTCTTCATACGGATACATCTATAAACTATCATGACATAATTAGATTCAACTTTATTATCATTATGCAGAGTACAGGTACAAAGCCAATGGAATGTATTTAGCATCCAACCAGAAGTGCAAATGTAGTATTATTTGCAGGAAATGTAAGTGCTACAGCAGTGCTACAGCAAAGTAATGCTATAGCTTACAATATGTACAGTGATGGACAGTGGAGAGTTACAATATACAAAAGAGTGCAAATGTAAGGTTGTATGTACAATATGAACAGCATTTGTACATTTGGTATATATATATATATATATATATATATATATATATATATATATATATATATGAGTATAGCAACATATGTACAGTTGGTTATAATAGTTCCTGTGTGTTGCAGATGTAGAACAATGTGTTTCAGAGTGTTGTACATCACGGCATATTGTTGAATGATCCAATCTTTGTTCTGGTCTTCCCCAAAGTAAAGAGAGGAGACAAACGGTTAAAAGAGATGAGATGGAATGAGGCACTGCTGTATTTGATTAGATATGAAGATAATTGATCCCAGGAGGAACGTTAGGAGGAAGTGTCAGCTGACTTTTATCTCATCATGTCTTCTGCAATCTGGATGGGTCATTTCATAGCCATCAAGCTGAGTGATATGCTGTATACGACTTCCCACATCACTGTACTATGACCTCCTGGAGCCACTCTTCTTACCCATGTTGGTGATTCTACTGCTGTTACTATGGTTACTCTATTATTGATGTTGACGGTGAGTTGGCCTGTTTGCAGGTGAGCTTTGGCTTCCTCAACAACCTTCTGCGTGTCATCAAGGACACTTGGGTAATCCCTGTGGAGGGGGGTGAGGCCTCTCTGCCGAGCCTGCTGAGTAAGGTGGGTGTCACATGACACGTGCACACACGGCACGCAACAGCCACCCTGACACACTAACACAATACGATACCAGAACTGCACGTGTGTTTCTCCACAAAGGAGGATCACCAGTCTGTGTGTTAAGGATCCTCATGTAGAAATCCAATTCTTAAAAATGTTTAATAACCATGGAGTGATTTTGATATACAAGGCCTAACTACATTATTACAGGAGTATTGTGTTTTCAGGTGAAAAAGTGCATGTACACGATTAGACCAAACTGTCGTTTTATAAGACGGTCTACGGATACATAAAGTATTGAAGGAATTGAGGTGGGCTGAAAACTGAAAACTTTGAGACCTACTAGTGTTATGCGATACAGAATCCATCCTTGCTTCTCCTGGAAGGCATTGTACATGACATAGTTTGATGACCCGATGACTCAGAGTGCAAAGTAACTCTCCTTATCCTTCTGTCTGTGTGTCTGCAGGCCTTCCAGGAGAGCATATGCCACTGCCTGCAGAAGTACTGCCTCAACTACTCGGCCGCGCTGCTTTATCTGGACTGCCTGAAAGCCAGAGAGGACTTTGGCTGTTATCTGAAGGTACAGGAGAGACCGCCGTCATCAGCATGGCCTGACTATGTGGGTGTCAGGGTACTCGTGGTGGTGGCGAAGTGGTGCTGTTTACCTTGACAACCAGACCAGATGGCACGCACCGGTTAAAGTGTGCGTGTGAGCAGGGTCTAACATGAACCTCTGCCACCAGCCAATGGTGGATAGATTTGACGATTTGGCAGGTACAAAAATTCAGGATTACATATTAAAACAATTGCTTGGCCAGTAGATTCTTTTACACTGGCAGATAAAAAGACAAAAGTAAATTTTGGACCATGTGTGTGAGAAAGAGAGATAGCTTGCGTGAGAGAGGGGACAGAATGAACAAACACAGTGACGGTGCCTAAACAGCCATGACCTGTTCGTCACCAGGACTCACCACACATTGGAATGTGACAGTTTTCTGTGCCATTGTGTGACCCTGCCTGTCAACAGAGGACTTCACCCCTATTGTTTTCATTCTTTTCTTTTTTCATCGTGGGGATCAGTTTACTTTCTGCACCTTCACTGCCCTCATCCACCATCCCTTACTTCTGTCTCCTAACAGACTTCCTCTTCACCCTCCTATTCTTCTACTCCACACTCTGGCCTTTCTCTTTACCTCTCATCTCTTTTGAGCATCTTAACTTTTTTCAATCTCTCCACACTTGGCCTAAGTGAGCTTGGAAGCCATTTAGCAGAGTATTGTGCTGGTAAATACTTAGCTTAATCATTTGTTCACTGTACATTGATGACTCTCTAATCTCGCCATTGGCATCAGTATCAAACGTCACTGATGCAGTGCATTGTGGGTCATGCACTTGGCCAACAGTATTTGTGTAAGCGTGCATAAAGAGCAGATGAAACACACCCACTGTGTGTTTCATCTGCTCTTTGTCTTATTTGAGACACGGGGAAGTACTTTTGGGAAGTCCATGTACACGTACTTCACTTCCTCCTAATAATAGAGTAATAATAACAACCACAACGTTATGCATACAGTATGTTCTTAAACACAAGTCACAAAGTGATCCCATTGAAACAAGTACAATACAAATGTGTGTGTGTTCTGTTTTTTAAATGAGCGGAACAAACATAAAAGAAATGGGGAAATGGGTGCATAGGTGAATTAATGCATGCATATCTCTTGTCTAGTGGTGTGAGAGGAAGGAGCAGTGTCACAGGCTGCAGATACGAGACCTGCTGGTAGCGCCGCTGCAGAGGCTGACCCGCTACCCTCTGCTGCTGCGCAACATGGCAAAGCGGAGCCAGACGGAGGAAGAGAAGGCCGCCCTGCAGGCCGTGGCCGAGCAGGTGGACACCTCCATATGTGAGCAAACCAACTCCGAGCATGATGCGTTGCCCAGTCATTATAGAGGGATGCAGGATGAGCGTTCTTTACCCTAACTCTAACCCTAACATAGAGCTGGGAGATCAAATATCCCAATTTTTTTTATTAGATCATGTTTTTCTTTTTATCTACTCTTTCAGATATGGAGTTTTTGCTATTATTATTGCCAAGAAGGAATTTAGGCGCTATAACTGTATAGCGATAATCGTATAGCGATAACCGAAAGCACAGACCATATCTCATCACAATATTGTTATTATATTGATTTATTGCCCAGCTGTATGTGTGTATGTTTTGCAGTTTTAAGCATGCATGCATGTGTAAAATGCGTCTTCTATTCTGTCCTATCTGTCATTTGGTCCGTAGGTTCATAGAGTTGGAGTGCCACACTGGTGATAGTGACCAGTGGCACTGTGTGTGTGTGTGTGTGTGTGTGTGTGTGTGTGTGTGTCTGTGTCTGTGTCTGTGGGTGGGTGTGTGTGTGGGTGGGTGTGTCTGGGTGTGTCTGTGGGTGTGGGTGGGTGTGTGTGGGTGTGGGTGTGTTGTGTTTCTTCAATCCGTCTCTACCTGATTGTCACCCATAGAATGTTTCAGAGTGAATGCTGACTGGCTGTCAGTTAAGAGTAGTTTCACGCTCCAGAGGAGGCGAATTGCTAAAAGAAAAGTTAATCTGTTGCTGCCAATCATATCACAATATCATTCTTGTATTGATTTAATGCCCAGTGCCCTGTTCGTGTAGGAAAACTACATCATGAAAAATTCACAACCAGGAATGTGATAAATGTCCTTTTTATATGCTGTCCATTGTTTGGATCAGTAGGTCGGTATGCCAATGGTGATGGCCTAACTAATATGTTTTACCCAAGTGCGTATTGACTGTTACACAATCGGATTGGTTATTGGCAAGAATGTGTTGTATAGTTGGGATTTCTTCTTGGGTAAAACAATAAAACACAACACAATAAAAAAAAACTCAATAGAATATTACTGTAATACAACTCAGTGGTTTGAACCTGAGAAAGTAAATAATCCTAATCATATCCATAACAAAATATCTGAGAATCCATATAGACTCAGGAAATGTCTGAGAATGGTAATTCTCAGATCCATCTTTTTTATATACACACACAAACAGGTTGTCTTGCCGCTTTAGTGTACTCTAAACTAGCCACATATTGACAAGCAGAATCTGTACAAACCACAATCCGGAAAGTTCCATTCAGCCTACTGTGGACCCTCCCTCACACACTCTGATCTAAAGTGAGCACTTCTCAACAGCTGCTTCGCTAAGTAATCAGGCTTAGTGCCATATTTATTTCACTGCAGTGTGGACGGATTCTAAGTAAATAAAAGCAGAGCTTTTCTCTGAGACATATTCATGTGCTGCTGTCCCTGAACGCAGCACGCCTCACGACTTGGTGGGGTTTTTTACTTCCCAGCATGCCTGTGTCTAGACGTGTTGTGGCGGTTTACTGTGTAACTCGATGGACAAGCTGTGGGGAAATATGTGACAGCACAGCAATGCACCTTTTTAAATGTCATGACAGTCAAATACATTTTTATTAGTTTTTTACTGGAAGAGCAATTGTGACCTTGTAACGGATAATGCTTTTAGAGCTCTTCCCCAGACACGTAGCCGAGGGTGTGACGGATAGGAACGAGCTGCGAAGAACGTGCCAGCCGTGGCACGGATAAAACGGGTCAATGTCCTGCGTGTGTGGAGGAAACTTGCCGTTAATGGTTACATTAAATAACACTTGGAGTCGTGCCAGCCATGGTCCAACACCCTGTGCTCAAAAACTATGAGACCAATTTATATGGTGTATATAAATATGTAGATTATCACACATTAGTGCATTATAGCCCAATCAGTTTGATTATAACATACATAAACATGTTTATCATGCAGAGGCTGTCTGTCAGTTTCTGTTGTCTCTTCTCCAACTCTCTCTCTACTTGACAAATCTCATATTCTTAAACCTCTCTCTCTCATTTCTCTGCACTTGGCATTTGTGCACTTAGTAACCATAGTAATACCATTTAGTGATGTATTGTGATGAGGCAGATTGTGCCAATAAATACTTGTACTACTGCTACTTGTATACTTCCCTAATAGTGAGATTGATGTGACACGGTCGTTTTATTTATGAGATAAACGGGGACATACTTGACATGCCCATGTGTTCAAAAGACAAGTAATGCTATTCATGGAATTGTCTTTATACTGAATAACCCACCTTAGATTGTGGAAGTCTGTCAAAGGGTTGTCAATAGCTTTTTGTTCTCTCTCTGTTTCCAGGCGATTTAGAGGGCAAGGTGAAGTGGTTGGATAACTATCAGCAGGTGAAGCAGCTGAGAGATGCTCTGGTGTGGCTGCCTGTGTGGGAGAGAGACAAGCGGGCGTTCGTACCCGAGGTCTGCATATGTACCCGTCTGTATATGTACCCATCTGTATATGTACACAAGGTCTGTATATGTACCTGTCTGTATATGTACCCGTCTGTATATGTACACAAGGTCTGTATATGTACACAAGGTCTATATATGTACACGAGGTCTGTATATGTACACAAGGTCTATATATGTACACGAGGTCTGTATATGTACCCGGTCTTCCCAGGAGGAGGGATTCAGAGACTATACCATATAATATTCTTATAAAAATATAAAAAACTGACGATTGATGGATTGATTTGAAATGTCAGACTTGAAAGTGATTCTTTGAATTTCTTGTGGTCCAGAGTTTGAAACACCTGCTGAAGACGGTCACACTGGATAACCTTATCACTCACCGAAGCCTGTTGCATGATGGGAGACTTGTAGCTACAGGTCGGTTCAGTTCACCTCAAGGAATTTCAATTATTTTTTTGCTAAGATTGTCCAGCATTGGTCAATGTACATACTAGTGATGACACCAGCTAGCACTCAACTGTGTAAACATTCTCAAATGCACTGTGGTCATATTGCACTTTCCACTGTATATATGGTGTCAGGTCTTAATGTGATTACGTATGATTACCAGAGAACACCAAGATGGTTGACGTATATCTGTTCCTGTTTGATGAATTCCTCTTGATCACCAAGATAAAGAGAAACAAAAAGGTATGTTCAGCTCAGCCGAAAGACTCGCAAAGAAGGCAAACTCGATGGGCTCCCCTTGCAGGTCTCTCTCTCTCTCTCTCTCTCTCTCTGACTCTCTCTCTCTGACTATCTCTCTGACTCTCTCTCTGACTGACTCTGACTCTCTCTCTCTCTGACTGACTATCTGACTCTCTCTGACTTTCTGGCCCGTGTTTTGAATCTCTCTTCAAATCACAATTTGAAAGCTGTTGTGAGATCTACCCTTTTTGCAATTATACAATTCCTAGCCCTTGCAATTTTATTATTGCAATTTTGAATCTAGATTCAAAAACAGTTGTAGAATCTAGATGTCTCATGTAAACTCTCTTTCCCTCTGGTCTCCCTAGCGGTCAGCTGCCCCCGAGCAGGCCCAGACCCTGGAGCTGGACCAGCTCCTGAAGGAGGGCTGTACCTTCACAGTGGTGGACCAGCCCGTTTCTCTGGATCGCCTTCAGCTTAAGAACATCGACCAGCTCAGTGCCGCAGGTGGGTTGGTGGATGCTGGAATATATTATGATGTCACAAGGACCATTGGCTAGGGAGTTTGTTTACATTTTATTACAGAAATACCAGGTGCTATAATAATTTGACGACATAATTTGCTTTGTGTAAATACAATGTGCATGGTATGTAATCAGGGTAGATAAGCGTATAAAGTTGGTTTGAACTACAGTTCTTCCACTTAAACCTGTTTCGGCGTAAGAGGCAAATTGGAAGAATTGATGGTATCTTGTTTTTGTTTTTTGTCTTCCCCTCCTAGCATCAGGGCTACCTCACTCTTTTATTCTCATGCATCAGAATCGCTATCAACAGTGTATGGGAGCGTTCATCCTGCAAGCGCCATGTGAAGCAGTCAAGGTGAGCCTCTCCAACTGGGCCTCTGCATGCTAGGCTGCACACTTGACTCCCAACCTGATTGTCACCCATATAATGTTTCAGTGAACACTTAATGTAGCCGTCGGTTAAGAGTAGCTTCAGGCTCCAGAGGAGGCGGATTGCTGACAGAACAGTTCATAATGTTATTTATGAAATGTGAACATTGTATTTCAATTTGGCTACCAGTGTACTGCACTTACAGCATAAACGGGGTCTGTTCCAAATACAGCCGCTTCTAGACGTGTATCGCACGCACTCACACACCATACCTCATGCTTTGCCCTCATGTTTTTGTGCGCTTTACAGAAAGTATGGATGTCAAAGTTAGAGGGCGCTGTGACGGCGCTACTGAAGCGGGACTCTCAGCAGCCGCGGGTCAAGAGCGCCTCCCTGTGGTTGGAGTCCTCCCAGATATGAGCACTAGAATATGAGCCTCTGAAGGCCCGTTGTTAACATGCACTCGCTGCACTACGCCCTGTAAATACTTGTTCTACTACTAGATTAGTTTTATAAAATAATTGTTTTGCCTGCAATAAATTGCTCAATGTGTAAAAAGGTTGTGTGGATTTTTTTTTTAAATGTCCATCTCCACGGTTACAACAAAAGAAAGCAAAGTGTGTGACAAATAGAAACATGTTTTATTAACTTTTTAGTCATGACGAATTACAAAAAAAGAAATCAAGTGCACCTGACCATAAATGACATTCTCCTCTGTTTTTCTCACGTCACTACATACACTGAGCCCGGTAAGACCCTTGCCCCACCACACTCTCCAAACCACCAGCCTCACACCAGAACATTGAGGTATGTAATGATGTAGTTGGTCATAAACGACTCACAAGCCCATGGATTCACCATGCATTGTGAAATAAGCCAGATCTGTACTTTTGTCTTGCCAAACTGAATGACATCCATGACTGTACATGTAGTGGGTGACACCTTTCTGTGACCACTAGTGTATATATATATATATGGCCATTAGGTATATTAACATAGCTAGCCGTGGTTTCACACGCTTGCAAATGGTTGATCAAGTGTGGCTGAAACGGATAAGCACATGACACAATGAGATCTTTCCCAGCTCAGTCACAAAGCACTTGAACAGAAGTAGTCTGAAACATGTCCTGTGATGGTTCAATCAACAGCCTTTTTTGAGCCAATCTGAGGTAGCAGCAAACAAAAATAACATGGGAAATGGGTCATGGTTACAGCATTTAGTAAATGGACATCAGTTTTCTTTGAATTTGCATTAAGATGTTAGGCATAAAGTACAGACGATTATTTGAAAAACGCTAGAAAAGCTTCGTCTTGTTACAGTTCTGCTGGATGATTTAACATAAAACATGAAAGTATACGTTGCTTTTTTAATTTAATTTCTTTACAGTGTTCCGTGTCACAATCTACAATACGTGCTGCACTTGAAATCAGCATTGCCACCCGACGAGATAAATGCCAGATACGGTACTGAGCAGCCATCTTGGATCCTAATGGAACTGTATGAGCAGACGACACAGCATTCACTAATGTGCAAACATCCAGATTTCCTACCAATAAACACACCTTACACTCCTACAGCAGCATCAAACACATCTACAGTTATTGCTTGGACACACACACACACACACACACACACACACACACACACACACACACACACACACACACACACACACACACACACACACACACACACACACACACACACACACACACACAACCAGTGGTAGTCAATGCAGTCGGATTTGAGATGGGCAGCGAAAAGAAGAGAATGCAAAGTGACATTTGCGTTTGTGTTCAGACTGATTAAAGCACCATGATTGAAATGTTGAATATTCAGCAATAGGACGGAGTAGGAGTCTGCACACACATCTTGCCTTTGGCGAGCACAATAATGTAGTTAATCGAGTAATGTATTGTATTCCTTTTTTTTTAAAATAACACAACTCCACACCAAAAATACATTAAAGCATGGTGTATTTGTGCAACTGCAATGTGCCATGAGTTTTCTTTTATTAATATTGGGGGAAAAAATACATGAATACATGTTTTCATAATAAAACAAATCATAACTTTACCATTTGAAACTCGAACACATTTTTTCACATAGAAAATTTCCCGCCAAAATGAAAATAAAATGTGGTGAATCCACTCAAGGACATCTTGTCCTATTCCACCATCTTAGACGAGTAAAGACATTCTTTGGTCACTGAACTTCTGCCCTATGAAAGGAAAATCACTGCTTTGACTTTAAAGGTGATCGCTCGCTATCCATCCTCAAATACAGATGAGCAACATACACATGAACTTTGCTAAAATAATTTATGTACATGTCATACCTATCCAACGCGAACAACTCAAAAATGTACTTCCTTCCTTCTGTTTCGTATCGATATGGGACAGTAGTCAATACTGTGTTTTGCTTGTGTAAGAATACATGTAGGTCTACATCAAATGTTTTGAATGGTGTTTGATAGAAATAATCTGATTTAGACTTTGAATTTCAAACATGGGCATATCATTTGAAATGACAAGCTAGGAGATTTCTGCCAACATGCCAGCCTTTATAAAAAGATGATCAGCTATAGTTACGAATGTTACAGACATTCTGCTATGGTTGCATTGAATAGATAGGTCTCCCGTAGGATAAAAACAAATAAAAGCCAATTGTTATTTAGTATTCAAATGTTTACAAACTGAATGAAAATGTATGTATACTCAATATTCAGCAAAAATATTTCCACCATTCAAATGAAAGCAAATATAATTCCTGGATATGGACAGCATAACATACAAAGGCATTAATCCCTTGCTGTAAACCGTAGTGTTATAAAGGGAAACGGTGAAAGCTGTTCAGACACTGATTCACATTTGACTAAAATGAATCATGTCAATCTCTGATTCAGTGTTCGCATTCAGGAGACATAACAAAAATGTAAGTGCAAAAGGAAAAAAAGCATCTTTGTAGGGCAGTCTTCCTTTTACCATTACAATATTTACCCCCTCTTCGCGAAAAGAGTTAGGGGTCTCTAGAGTCGATCCTACCGATGCTCCTCATCTGTGACATCCTCTGTACATAAAACACTTACGGCAAGCCACCATGGAAACAAGGAAGATGACAAAAACAACAAGACGGGTCCAACATGTGCACATGAGAAAATGAAATAAAATATGAGAAAATGAAATAAAATAATAACAAAATCAACGGTGCTGTTAAGCTCTATTAGCGAAAGGCACAATACACAAAACGGATAGAGTTCATCTCGTTTTTTCCATTCCCACCCACCCCACCCCAGGCTCTGGGGCCGTCCTACACCCACCACAGGGCCCATGCAACACCAGAGGAGGATGGGGAGGGTCTTGCCACTCAGTCAGTGTGTTTTCTTTCATTAGTGCAAGTCAAACATGACAAGATGACCCTCGCCTTGCTCTCTCTCTGGGCGTGGGGGGGGAGGGGGTACTCAGCCCTGCAGCTCCTCGAAGCAGGTCTCACACACCCGCACAGGCTTCTTGGAGGAAGGCGTGAGGGCGTTCCGGCCCGAACACTCACCGCAGTAGATGTTGCCGCAGTGTCTGCAGTGGTGCTGGGTTCACAGAGACAGAGCGTGTTACGGCTTTGCATTGAAGGACGCAGGGCAAAGACCGCAAAGCAGTGACAATGTATAATATAAATCGATATAGGTATTTAGATTAGTGTCTGAAGCCAAGCTGAAATAGTTAGGCTTTTCTGGTCTTAAAGACTACCGGAAAAGTTCAAAAAAGCCCTTAAGGCTGCGGTACTTAAAACAAAATGGTGCATTCACTTCAGACAAAACGGCAGGTTTTGCACCGTGTTGGGCTTCCATCGCCGCAGTGCGTGCTGGGTACTCAGCCGAACTGTTCCCACGCATCACCAAACACACCACTGCAGTCAACAATACCACCTGAATGATCACCGCCTCTCGCATCAATAAACAAAACAGCCCACTAACGGCAGTACAGGCTATATATACCTATTTTAATGTTGTTTTAACTAACTGGCTCTTAAATACTCATTTGCTTGGCCATCAAACCAACAACACCAACACATTTTAGATTATTCATAAATAACGTCCCATATATAATAAATAATACAATATTGAATAAAAAAAACACTGATATTCAATATCATCATCAATTTGTGTATGGTGTGAAGTGATAAAGTGTCCTACCCTCCTGATGGTCACAGAGAAGCCTTTCCCACAGGACAGGCAGTTGGTGACCTCATGGTCTTCTGCCCACTTCCTGGTCAGAGACTGGGACTGCTTGATCTACATACAAAACGGGCCAAACAAGCCACTTACAATCCAAAGCATGACGCTTTCCCTTGTGTGTCTGTTACATTAACAAGCATAGTGTAGCGAGGATGAAGATTAAAGCACCAAACAAACTACAATCATCATCATCGCTATACTGAGAGGACACCAGTGATGTGAGGTCATGTGACTGACCTGCAGGGACTGGTTCTCTCTGCCGAGCTCCTGCATGGCAGCGGTCGTGTCGTCCAGCTTCCTCCTCATCTCCAACGCCTTGGCCTGGAGTTTCTCCATCTCACCCTCCCCCTTCACACACCTTCAAATAACACACACACACACACACACACACACACACACACACACACACACACACACACCTTGTGTGTTTTTAACCACAGGAGACAGGGACGGAGAAAAAATTGCCTGCTCCCCATCGGAGTCTCCCCGTCACACGCACAAACAAGCCTAGTCTCTTTTGTTGGTCACCGAACATACTATCTCCCGACACCACCACCACCACCACCACCACCACCACCACCACCACAGGGCAGGCAATGCTCTTTTGATTACATAGCAGAGGGATTGTGAAAGGGAGCCTACTCTGCTGCAAGTGAATGTTACTGGTCAACGCCGTGCGAGCCGAGGGCTGTAGGAAGCCTCTCTGCAACACGCACCACTGTTCACATTTGACTCTTATTGACAATGCAAAATACCAATTTTCAATACAAACTTGGTGTCAATGGGGGTTCTTAAAAATACTACAAATTTATTTATTTATTCTCATTCATATCATATTAAGTGGACAAACCACTAGATGTTATCTAGATGTTATCATGATGTGATGAACAAGGTGAGATGCCTTCTGCCTTGGCCCTTATTAGGTGATGGTAGCCTAGTGGGTAAGGAACAGTGCTTCCAGACGGAGCACCGGAGAGTCATGGGTTCGATCCCCGGGTCTGCCACCATTGTACCCCTGAGCAAGGTACTTAAACCTGAGTTGCTCCAGGGGAATGTCCCTGAAATAGTTAAGTACTTGTAAGTCGCTTTGGATAAAAGCGTCTGCTAAAATGCCCTAAATGTCAAATGTAAATGTTATTATTTAAAACACCTCAACTTCCAGATAAAGGTCAAGTTTGAGCTCAGGATTAATGTGTACATTAAATAACTAGTACAAACAACTGCCCCATTTCCGATGATCTCAGTTCTACAAGTTGGGGTCTTCTGCCTTTATCACCTCTATTCTTCTGCCTATTACACCTCTGTGATAAAGGCCTACTGTCACATTTGGAAAAAGAAAAATAAATCTATCTAGATACCCACATTTCAAATAAGAAATGTTTGTATATGACACACACACACACACACACACACACACACACACACACACACACACACACACACACCTCTCCAGCAGGGCCCGTCTCTCGTCTTGGTTGTTCTGCACGGTGGCCTCCAACACGGCGATCTCACCGCGCAGCTCGTCCGTCTGCTTCTCCAGCTCGCCCACACGCCGCTGGCTGCCCTGCCACTCCCTCTTCAGGGTGGCCACGTTCTCCCCCAGCGTCGTCACCTGCACACCCAGCCGGGCCTCCGCCTCCTCCCCGCGCTTCAGCTGCTCCCCGCGGGCCCGCTTCTCAGCCGCCTTGGAGTGGTGGAGGAAGGATAGGACAAGGTTAATCCTTTCCAACGCAAGCTCATCCATTTTAATTAATTTGTACCACCAGGTCTGAGGCTGAGGTGTCCACCCAGATGTATGATGGATAGATCGAACTCCGGCCTACCAGATCTGTCTATCTACATCTGGGAGGACAGTCACCCGCATACCTGGTGGTCAAATAGAGGCCCTAATCTTGTTTGATGACTAAATACGATTGCTATCCATTTACAAAATGAATAGTACGACATTAAGTTTCCTGTGCATTTAGTACGTGGCTCTCACCAGCTGGGCTTGGAGCTCTTTGGCCTGGCCTAAGATCTGTTCCTCTCGCTGGGCTATGCTGTCCCTGGTGGCCTGGTGGTCTCGGTGCTCCTGCTGCAGGGTGGCCTGAGCAGACTCCAGCTGGCCCTGTGCCTCCAGCTTCTGCTGGATCAACAGCTGCTTGGCTTCCCGCAGCCCAGCCAGCTCCTGCAGGAAGGCAGAGGTCAAGCTTTACAGTGTACTAGTCGAGTATATACGGTTCACTTTTCATTTGTAGGAACACAGGAAGATGATGGTCACATCCTTCATCTAGTGAGTCTTACATAAAATACATACAATTTAGAAGTGACGAGGAATCATTTTATAGCCCACAGCCCAGAAAATCCCCAATTCCTGATACATGACCAGTCCATCAATCAGCCATTTCACAAAACAGCCAATACATTTACATGCACAGGGAAACAATGACAACGGCTGTGGTCATGGAGCTTTTTCGAAAGAGGATGAGGCTTTTTAGGTCAGGTAGAATCTATTACAACCTCAGTTGATCCAGTTTGTTTTCTTGCTTCCATGGCTGCAGCACGCTGTGTTTGTGTGACAATTTGTTTCATATCTGGCACCCCGGGGTGCTCGGCAAGTAAACACACAGACCAAAACAAAAACAGATGTTCCGGCCCGGCGTGGACATTTTAAAGGAGAACATACTGGCTGTATTGTTGTCAGAGAAGTTGTCAGAGAAGCCAGTATCGTCTTCTTCCTTATGTTTCCTTAATTTCTGATGACCTATCATGGTCATTTCATGATTTAGTACAGTAAATGTTTCACATATAGCACCTAAAGTAAAATGTAGTAACGTAAGTGACTATGAATGGAGCTATGGGAAATGCAGTTAAAAAAGGTTTAAAAAAGGACACAGACCTTCTCGCTTTTCTCGGTGAACACTTTGAGTTCAGAGGTCAACCTGGTGCTGGTGCTCTCCAACACACTCTTGGCCTTAATCAGCTCCTCCGCCCGGCTCCTCTCCTTCCCCAGCTCCTCCCTAGCAACACCCTGGGGGAGAGAAGACAACCCACAAGAATGATTGTGTCCTGCATGGCCCCTGTCTCCTGTGTTTACTGATGGAAGCAGCCTAACTCCTCAGCTCCACTGGAGCCATTGTGCATTGCGCTGTAGTGTCCGTCAGTGTTTGTATTCGGCTGGGAACACGAGACTAGAAAATGTCATGAAATAGAAACGCTGCCCATGTTGCGGCAATTCTTTCACTCATTAATGACATCATTCTTTGTACACTGATTATTTTCTGACGTGAAATTTAATGTTATTAAATTCTCTTTCGCCAAAAAAACGAAAACATTTTGTGAACGTTCCCTGTGGAGCACGTATAACAGCAAGTCATTTCCCCTGGTGTTACCTGTTGTTTCTGCAGCTCCTTCAGGGCCTGGTCCTGCTGCTGGAGCTTCTGGTCTCGTCGGCCCAGTTCCTGCTCCAGAGAGGCCTGGCTCCGTCTCAGGTCTTGGATCTGGCTCTCCAGGCCCGTCTGATGGGTCCGGTTGGTAGCCAGCTCCTCTTGCGCCAGGCAAAGCTTCTCCTCCGACATCTACACTCAAACAGACCATGTGAAAACAAAACACAATGTATTGTGTGGGCAAATATTAACCCATTAACATGATGTACAGATTGTGATGAATAGATCTTTGAGAAATGTAGATTCATTGTATTACAATTATGTTCCGACTGACAAGGGAATGACCTTATCTGATCAACACAAGAAATGTTAAAATGTTAAAAAAGATGAGTATACGTTTAATATTTTTAAGCTTTTGATTATATTTCTATTCTCTATTTTTACCATGATGTTTCGATCTTTGAGCAGAGCACCTGCTGAACGAGTGACCGTAACAAGTTCCCTTGGGGTCAACAAGGTTCTGTGAAGCTAAATCTGAATACTGTGGTTTTCAAGCGTACTACCTTGAGGTCCTGGTGTAGTGCAGACACCTCAGACTCCTTGCCGTAGTAGTCCTCCTGCAGCGTGCTCTTGTCCTGCTGGCTCTGCTCCAAGGCCTTCTGGAGCTCCACGCTGCGCTTCTTCTCAGCACCCAGCTCCTGACCCAGCCCCGACACCTGGCCCTGCAGCCTGCCCTCCTCCTCACTCTGGGGGAGACAGAGAGGAAAACACCAGGGTTATATGTCAATATGTATAGATCAAGGATCATTCAGTGTTGCTGTTGATCGTCTGAACGTGTGCTTGTCTTACGCCACTAAGCAACAAGCCATTGACTTGAAACTAACCGGAGATAAACGCTGACAACGAGGGTAAAAACTAACGAACCCCCCCCCCCCTCCATTAACTTTTCCCCATAGGCCATGAAGGCCATGATCACTTATGAGAGATCCATTGTATTGATGCAAGACCCAAACTTCATGTATGCTCATGACAATATTATTTTTGTCGTCGAAATTAAGTATTATGCAAGATAAAAACATAAATATGTAGCAGTCTGTGGCATGGCTGTGGTCAGTCTTGCTTACCTTCTTGGCGATGGCCTCCTGTAGCTCAGCCACCTGGCTCTCCAGCTTCTTCTGCTCCTGTTCCAGGGAGGCCTGGCTCTTCTGCAGCTGCTGGAGGCCCAGCTCCTTCTCCTGCAGCGCCCCCTGGCTCCTGGAGTTCTGTTCAGTTAGCATCGCTAGCTGAGCCTTCAACCCTTTCTCCGCCTTTGAGTATTGAGCAAACGCAGAAGAAGAGATTCAAGAACAATTTCAATAGGGCCCAATCCAGTCCATGGACTGTTGGGGTCACCTTACCTCTCTCATCTTGTCCACCTGTGCCTTGGTCTGCTTCGTCTCCTTGGTGATGACCTCCATGTTCTTCAGGAGCTCCTGTCTCATCTTCTCGTGAGACTTCTCCTGAGTGATGGTCAGACAAATGGTCACAACCAAAAGGTATTGTTAAAAGATGAACTTTCACAGCCGCTGACAAGAGAGTTCAAAAGGGATCAAGCAGAGTACAAATAAAGTGATTATTTCCCACACCTTCTCCTCCAGGGCTGCCTTGCTGCTCCTCCTCTCGTTGTCCAGTTGGCCTTGTGTGTCTTTCATGACCTTGTTCACCTTCCCCAGACTCTCTTTGGTCAACACAAGGTCCTTCCCATGGGAATCTCTCTGCTGCTGGGCCTTCTGCAGGTCTGCGGCCAAGCCTTGGACTTTCCTATCCAGCTCTGCCCGCTGCGACTGCCCTTCCTGGGTCAGCTTGTTCAGGTTGACCTGCAGGACGGATTGCTCCTTCTCAGAAGTCTCCAGCTGCTGGCGGGCGTCACTCAGGCTTGCCGTCACTTTCTTCAGCTCCTCTTGTAGTGTGGCAGCACTTCAACAGAAAGTTCATGTTTGTTGTTACACATTGATATATCAAAATATCTATGACAGCATTAGTTGCGCAACCATTGAGAAATGCCCCTCTTGGAAATCCAACATAACTTTCTTTATCAAGAGCGAGTCTCACCTCACTCTCTGGGTTTCCAGCTGGTGTCCCAGCTCCTTCAGCTTCTTCTTGACCTCTGACCCCTCCTTCTGGAGCTTCTGCACTTCCTGTTTAACCTGTTCACGTGCTGCCTTCAACTCCACCACCTCGGACTGAGCTTTCTGTCGCAGGTTAACGCGCACACACGCACGCACACACACACACACACACACACACATACACATACACATACATATATATATATATATATATATATATATATATATATATATATATATATATATATATATATATATATATATACATAATATATATATATATATATATATATATATATATATATATATATATATATATATATATATATATATATATATATATATATATATATATATATATATATATACACACACATATATATATATATATATATATATATATATATATATATATATATATAC
>OOFB01003355.1:38695-58078 GCA_900323305.1 Trachyrincus murrayi
TGACCCCTCCTTCTGGAGCTTCTGCACTTCCTGTTTAACCTGTTCACGTGCTGCCTTCAACTCCACCACCTCGGACTGAGCTTTCTGTCGCAGGTTAACGCGCACACACACACGCACGCACACACACACACATATATATATATATATATATATGAAGAGAGACATTCTGTCCAACCCTCCTCACCTCCATGTCCCTCATTCTACTACTTAACTTATATGCTTCTTAAATGTTTCAATGGGACTTATATTTTTTCTTTCTTTCTTTTATAATAAAATGCATTATTATTATTATTATTATTAGTTGTTATGGTGCCTTAGCTCCTGTCATTTGAACGTCGTGCTGAAGCAGACACAGCTCTTACTTTGAAGAGCCCCTCCTGCTGCTCCCGCCGCTGCTCCGAGGAGAGCAGCTTGTCTTTGGTCTCCTTCAGAGTCACCTCCAGCTGACTGCACTGTTCCTGCTTCTCCTGCAGCCTCCCGCCCTGCTCCTCCACCTTCTGCTGAGCCTTCACCAACTCCTACAAGTGTGTGGGTGTGTGTGTGTAAGAGGAGGAGAACAAGTGAGAGGAGAGGAAGGGGGGAAAAAGCGGGAAAACAAGACACCATGGGACGGTTTGTTGTTGCTCAGTTTCTTTCTAAATAAAATCTCTTCATTAGTTACAGAACAGACTATTTCATCTGTAGTAGTCAATTACAGGGTTAGTTCAGGCTTTTTCGCCTTTTGTGATCCTTCCTGGGGGTAGACAAGAGCAGTGAGACCATTTGTTTCGGTTCAGTGATCCCCCCCCCCCCGTACGTACCCGGTACCGGTTAGTATTAGTGCACTGATGTAAATTCCCAGGTGCCAGAGCATTAGCTCCACAACTCAACTTAATACACCTTCCAGATAATGCAAACATGAATCTGTTTATGTGTGTATATCTGGAATAAACAACATTAAAAAGGCGAATTCAGTAGTTACTACAGCACTATTTCGTTTCCGAATAACCATTTCCTCTTCCGCTGGGCTATGTGCAACGATACAGGTAGCCCCGACAATAACAACTGATTTGAAGCACCCACAAGGAGCTGGCTTATTCTCTGTGGTAGGCTATTTACAAACATTTGAACAATCATGAATGATTATTCATTCCCAGACACTGATCTGAAACCCTATTTGTTCAAGCCCGAATTTACCGAGGAGGAACTTATCCAGCTTGAACCAGAATGTGCAACGAGGGAGGAATGGCTCACCAGTTGGTTGGGGCAGCTATGGCAACTGATGTGGATTGCACGGAGTGGGACTTGTTGCAGCAAACACAATCTATATCGTTTGGGAGGCTTCACATCTCTGGTGAAGAAACTCTGGCTGGGGCTTACATCACTGAAAAAGACGCTGATCAACCCGGCTGTTGTGGAGACAATCTTTCATGTACCAAAAATGATCAAGTAGTCTGTATTGGTTGTGTTGTTATTGTCGGGGCTACCTGTATCGCTGCTCACAGCCCAGCGGAAGAGGAAGCAGTTATTCGTAAACGAAATAGTGCTGTAGTAACTGCTTGTAAAATAAGCTGAATTCTCGTTTTTGGAATTCACCTTTTTAATGTCGTTTATTCCAGATATACACACATAAACAGATTCATGTTTGCATTATCTGGAAGGTGTATTAAGTTGAGTTGTGGAGCTAATGCTCTGGCACCTGGGAATTTACATCAGTGCATTAATGCTAACGAGTACCGGGTACGTATGGGGGGATCACTGAACCGAAAAAAATGGTCTCACTGCTCTTGTCTACCCCCAGGAAGGATCACAAAATGTGAAAAAGCCAAAATCCTGAACAAACCCTTTAAACACAATGCAAAAGCATGTGGTTATCCGAGTACCCCTATTGGCCAGGAACTGACCTGCTGCTTGTCCTGCATTGCATGCTGGGCCGTCTCCAGGTGGTTCTCCAGGTCGGCCCGCTGGGCAGCCTTGGAGGCCTCTGCAGACAGCAGCATCTCCGTCTTCGCCTTGAGCTGAGGGGCAGGGGGGGGGGGGGGGGGGGGGGGTTTAAACCACAAGCATGTCTTCACATGAACACAAATAACAAGGGTATAGTCACTGTGATGTGAAATCTGATTTTCTTTTTTATTTAACCTTTATTTAACCAGGTAAATTCTCATCTCAAACCTCTTTGTCAAGAGACCTGGCCAAAAAGCAGCATAAAACAACACACAAGACTTGTTGTTGGTAACAACAAGGTTACAACAAAAAACGAAACCTGACAGGTAACTAAATAATGTAGTGTGATTATAATATGCGGTTTGGATGGCAATTTGAATAGTATAGTCAGGTTTTTCATGTTCAGATACATACACTTCACATGAAGAGAACTCCTAAATTTGTGCATATGTTTTTGTTATGTGAAAATAATCTATAAAATATTGTTGAAAAAAAAAAGAATAAAATAAAATGTGTGCCTCCAGGTGACACGATCAGATGCAGTTCTCTGTGCACTGGCTAACCTCCCCCTGGGCAGCCTACGTGTCCTCAGGCTGGGTGCATGTGACTACTGCCTGACATCAAGTCTCCAGAGGATCATCTACCTGGGTGTTGAGCTGAGCACCCTTCTCCTTGCTCTCCGCCAGCTGGGCACTGAGCTCCCCGACGGAGGTCTCCAGGGTCTGGGCTCGGTCTTGGGCTGTCCGCAGTAAGCTCTTCTGCTCCTGCACCTGCTCGTGGAGGTTGTCCCGAGCCTGCTTGTGGCTCTCCGATTGGTTCTTTAACTTGTCAGTCAACTGTGTCACCTAAAAGTCCCAGCGCAGACATAGAAAAGATGTATATACATGGTATGTGTGTTAGGGCCAACATACTAATTGATTTAATTAGGTGTGTGTGCGTGAATTTGTCCATGCGTGTGTATGGACCTGCTCCTGTAGTGCATGGTTCTTCTCCTTCATCTGATGGAGCACGGCCGTCTCACCCTCTCCCGCCTGGATCTTGGCACACAGGTCCTCCCGCTCGGCCTCCAGCTGAGACACACAGTCCTTGCTCTTCTGCAGCAGCGCCTCCACGTTCTGGATCTTCTGGTCCTTGTCCCCGATCTGACGCAGCACCTGCTCCAGGTCGTTCTATGGAACATATATATGTATACGCATCAGGTAAAATCATAGTAGTCATAGTCATAGTAGCAACCCCAACATGCCACTGGTGCCAATCAAAACAGACATAATCTTTAGTGTAAAATAAGGACAGTGCAATAGAGTAAACAAGACATTTCCAGATATTTTACATACGAAAGCACTCAATAACTTTGGTTGGGGCTGAATCCATGACAATAAATGTCCCTTATGAATATGGATAAAATGCATCATAGCATAACAGACGTAGCTGTAATGTAACTCATTGTGTTAGGGTTGCATTACTGCAGTGTTCCTATGAGGGAGCTTACCTGGGCCTCTCGCAGCTTGGAGGTGGTGTTCTGCTGCTGGGTCTGCAGCTCTTGCTGTTGCTTACTGGCCTTGTCCAGCTGGTGCTGGAGGTCAGTGTTCTTAACGCCACTCTCCTTTAACTGGACAACACACAGAGACACTTAATGCACATCCCTTTAAATGGACAACACACAGAGACATTTAATGCACATCCCTTTAACTGGACAACACACAGAGACACTTAATGCACATCCCTTTAAATGGACAACACACAGAGACACTTAATGCACATCCCTTTAAATGGACAACACACAGACACTTAATGCACATCCCTTTAACTGGACAACACACAGAGACACTTAATGCACATCCCTTTAAATGGACAACACACAGAAACACTTAATGCACATCCCTTTAACTGGACAACACACAGAGGCACTGTGTGCTCTGTGTGTTGTCCCAGAACAATCAGTATTTGTATAGATTACGGCATTCACGTTTAACACAGATTTTTTAATTCAAAGTATACACACACTGTGTAAATACATAAATACCTTAAATAAAATCCTCAACTGAAAAGGGGGACCTCCTACCTGCTCCTCTGCACGGGACAGTTTGAGCTGGAGGTCTGCAGCTTGCTGCTCGCGGTCCTTGAGTTTCTCCCCAGACAGCTGCCTCTGCTCCTTCAGACGGCCCTGCAGCTCCCCCAGCTGCCTCTCCGCCTCCAGCAGCTTAGCATGCAGCTACGGCCGGAGGAAGAGCCCAGGACAGGAGGCAGATGAGAGCATTGCACTTTAGAGCAGTGTTTTCACAAGCTGTGTTTGTATTTTGTTGATGTACCTCCACAGCCCCATCAGTACGGCTCACGCACCCCTTCATCCACACCAAACCACAAATGTTTTCCTCTGAACTAATATTATTTAGCATCATTATAAATATTGCATTGGCCTAGGTGTTTAAGATGGAAGAAGCATGGAAGAAGCAAGTTCTATTTCTGGTCTTGACTTCATTGAAATATTGAACAAATATTCATATTTTTCGTGGTCATTTTTGTTTTGTAGGTATAACAAAGCGTAATCCAAATCTTTACAAGCACCCACTGGAACCTGCTCATGTACCTCCCTAAGGTGTCCCCATCACAATAACTGTATAGTTCGTAGTGAATAACAACACTGCAGTCTTTAAGGGCTGCCAGTGAGACTTACCTGGCTGATCTCACTCTGCTGCTGAGCCCCTTGGTTCTCCTTCTCCTCCCTCTGCTGCTGCAGCTGCTTCCTCTCGGCGTTTAGCTCCCCGTGCTTCACCTGCAGCTCCAGCGCCTCCTGCTTCAACCGGGACACCTCCTCCCCCTTCTCCCCGAGCTCCGCCTGAGCCCGCTGCAGGGAGGCCTCTGCCCCGGACGCCCGCGCCTGGACCTCCTGGAGCTCCAGCTCGCGCTCGTGGAGGCTGGTGCGGAGGTCCTTGCTGGCCACCTGCTCAGCTCCCAGGGTCTCCCGGAGCTCCTGCTGCTGCTTCTCCCTGCGAGACAGCTTGCCTGATAGGCTCTGGGGAGGGTAGGGGCGGGGGAGAGCGCGTGTTAAGGTGATGTATACAGTACACACATTGAAACAAGATACAAGATTGACCCGGACATGGACACAAAAAAGAAGAGAAATGTATATATATATAACGATACAATGAAATAAATATTTATTATATTTCACTGTACTGTTATATATTTATTACAACAATACAATGAAATATAATAAATATATAACAATACAATAAAATATAATATATATATATGACAATACAAAGAAATATAATAAATATATAACAGACATTTGGTGGGTACTCATCCAAAGCGTCTTATAACCTTATAAGCGTGAGTGCATCTTGAGAAGAGAACCGGGTGACAGTGTTAAAGCATCATTCAAGTTTGGTAGAGGTTTGGGTTGTGTAGTTACCTTGCCATCATGTACCTCCAAATATTATCTTCAATAGTTTCTCCATAGATTCAAACTTGATAATCCAAAATAGTGTTTTATTCTCTCCCCCATTGACTTGACGGCGAAACAGGTCTAAAAGTCACACTTTTAGCACACAAACTAACACAAACAAAGTGGATTCTGCCAACGTATAAAATAACAAAAAACAATTCAGCGATTTTTAGGAAATAGAAATGTTAACTTTGTGTTGATTTTACTATTTGAATTAGGTAGATGATCCGGTAGTTAGCTTCCGAGACCGAATGACCGTGTTTGTTATATATATATCCCCTTCGAGTTGAGAGACGGTTTTGGATTATCAAGTTTGAATCTACGGAGCAACTATTGAAGATATCGACAATATTTGGAGTTACATCATGACAAGGTAACTACACAACCCAAACCTCTACCAAACTTTAATGATGCTTTAAAGCCATGCTCTACCAATTGAGACACACTACGGGCACACTTCAAAGGAAAAATAGTCTAAAGAATTATTTGAGTCATCTGTGACAACAGCTTAAGGTTGGTAGTAAAAGCCTCAAATAGTGTGCGGTGGAGCCACCGGAACCGACACCAGGGCTGACGGCCTGGCATATCAAACATCAGATGTTTACAGCGGCCAGTCTGGAATGTTCTCCTCCCACGTGGAGCAGTTGACAAGGCTAGTAACATGACTGCACTAAAAACAAGTCGTCTAACTTTTCAGTATCTCCGTCTGTATATTAGCTGCCAAATTCCATGGCAGACTGGCAGTTCAGTTTCTGAATTACTGTCACAATTACTTTTACGATATACCAGCAATTATTATTATATTATAATGTATAATATTCTACGTAGATTGAGGGCAGGTTGTTTGTTGTGCTGTTCTATAGTGGTGGCATTACTTGGCTCTGCTGTTCCAAGGTGTTGACGCTGCTCTGCAGCTGGTGGATCTGCTGGGTGTAGACGGCAGCTTCCTGAGGGCCCTTCTCCAGCTCCGTCTTCAGCTGGCTGATGGTAACCTGCAGTACGGCAAACACGAGGACCAAGTCAGGAGGAGGAGAATACCAGGATGCCAAAGAAGTAACCAAGATCTACTGTGTCGTTATATAGGTCATAAAACAACAAAATATACATTAGGGTGCAGAATGATGTACAGCCAGACTTCAGTTGTGCAGTTGAACCACGCACAAGTTCTCAAAACTAAGTTGAAAGAAGGTGAACAGAAGAAGCTAAAAGTGCACAAAAATTGTTTTCCACCGGCAGATTTCTAATATTCATAGTGATGAGGCTTTTTGCATTTGATCACAGCTAGGTGTGCCGTCATGCTCATTTGATCACGTTCTAAAGGTCTAGCTGAACAATCAGGATGCTCGGTTGGAACGACCCGTGGTATAATGGTATATCCAGTGACGGCACTAATTTGAATAATGACCTATTGGCTTTATTAAGAAATCAATCACTTTATCCGTGTCAATGTCAAGGTGCTCATTTAGCAGGTTCAAATCCTATTTGACCAATGGCAATCACAACAATGCGAGCGGTGCCTTCTGTAGACTTCACCCCTGCGGTGGTGTGGTTCTCCAGTAGCTCCTGGTATTGGTGCTTGTAGCGCTCAGACTCTTCTTCCCGATCGCGAGCCATGGAGTCCATCAGCGTCTGCACCTGCACCAGCTCCTTTTGCAGGACGGTCACATCCTCCACTCCCGGCCGCTGCAGCTAGGGGGCAGCAGAGTGGAGACTGTCAATAAACAGTGTTGTCCAAGTTTTTTTGCTTTTAAAATCAGTGTTTACTAATCAAAAGGGACTATATATATATATATATATATATAATAAACCCCCCGAGTTCCAAGCATCGTGTGGCAGCTCACCAGTTCTGTTTGGAGCCTGTCGTTGTCCTGCTTCTGCTTCTCCAAGTCCTGGTCCAGTGAGGCCAGCCGCTGGTCAGCAGCCTCCCTCAGACCCTTCTCCTCATCGTAGCGAGACTTTATGTCTGGTGGGTTCGACAGATCAGTGAGCGGCACATACTCACTATTCACATACTAACTACCCAAATCGGCACTACACTGCTTGTATTGTCCAATCTACACTACAAATCAAGACTGGATCAGTGAACTTCATAAAGTCTACTCTGAAACTAACAGTAAAATCAAATCATTCTACTACGACAATATATTGTAAAAGTGAATGAAAAAAAAATCTTCTGCACTGCATCTGGAAACAGACTAGTGTAGGTTTTTTAAACGGAAAGCACACAGATTCCCAGAATGCTTACGGCACACTAACCAACTATCTCTGTGGCAAGCTGGGCCGCCTTCTGCTCAAACAGGTCTCTCATCTGCTTCATGTTGAAATTCTCCATCTCAGCCTCGCTAAGCTTCTTCTCCAGGGCTGAGGGAAGAGCACACATGGCTTATTATTATTATTCATGTTCAGAAGCAAAAGACCAGAAGCATAAGACCAACAGTGTTTGTCTCTTAAATGTTTTTTACTACCAACCTGAATCTTCGGAGGTGGCCGGTCCATCGCTCTGTGGATGCAGAAGAAACATAGAAATGCATGGATAGTCTTAAAGGGCCACTGCACATTATTCTCTTATTGCCGACATCCCTGATGAAGAAGCCACCAACGCTTTTGCGTCGTCAGTAGCGATATGATCTTTGTGTGGTAGACCTCCATTCAGAATCCATAGTCCAGAATCAAACTAGACATAACGCCATCCTGTCACCTTTTTCTCAGCAGAATTCATCTTTATCATCAATCATCTACCTTCATAACCAATCTGTGATTTTTTTTTCCTGTGTTGAGCGATCACAAGGCTGATTTGTTTGTTTGTTTACCTCCTCTGCCTTGCTGTCACTAAACAAGGATGTTTATGTAAAAGTACATGAACAAATTCATTCTGAATATTTCTGCTGACCAGAGCAATGGGACAGCTCTGTGATTTGTTAAATTATCTTCCATCTGCAAAGTCATGCAAAACTGTTTTAGCTTTCAGCTGTTTCATTGGGGATTTTGGCAATATTTAAAAGCATAACAACACTGGTCTTACTTAAACAACATTAATAATAACACAATAATAACAGCAATAAAAATGTACTTTGTGCTAGAAACTAGTTTTCTATTCAGTCAACCAAACCAATATTCCTTTATATATTTATATTATATATTTAGCCCCGTGCTTCAAGCCAGATGACATCACATGGATCATGTTTTAGTATCCTAAAGGAATTACTTGCTTCAGGTGTCCTTGTACTTTGTCTAACTCCTTCTTGAGCTCCCCAGAAAACCACCGTTCCTCCTGACACACACACACACATACACACACACACACACACACACGCACAAGCACACACACACGCACACACACACACACACACGCACGCACACACACACGCACACACGCACACGCGCGATTACATGATGAAGAACTAGTAATAAACCTTGGTTTACACTTGTTAGATGACACTGGATTAAATAGCATTATTGCTTGATTTGATATATACTTCTCAAATGTACTTTAAATATGTAGCATCAGATGTATTTAAAGAGATATGATATTGCTGATTGATATGGCATTTTCAATCTCTTGCTAATTGCACAGGTAGCGCAAATCATACATCATCCTATATAATCATAGGGCTTTTCCATTAGCATTTAAGAAGAAGCTTGACATTTTTTACCTAAAAATAGTAGTAGTAGTATTACCAAAACGTATGGCAAGGACTACAATACGAATGTATTGCACTGAGCCTTCTTTGGCATAGCACATCAACAAAAGGAACACTGTACACAACGAGTACAAGACAGTTCCTGTCTAAACATGCAGGACATTACCTTGAGTGAAACATGCAGGTCCTGAACCTCCTGCCTCAACATCGTCAGGTCTTCCCTGTCAGGAGGAAAAGGATGCATTTAAAACATGTGCTCAGTAGTGCACAGACCTCCGCTAAAGGCCAGCAACACGAAGGCCCCCTTCAGAGACATACTGAAACCCTTAGTGGGCGTGGCCTAGGGAGGTCCACCTCTGATGGGTGTGAGCAACATCCCCCATGATGAACATCCTGAGTGTGCGCTTTGCCATTACCATGCTAATACTAACATGCTAGTATACTAATGCACTAGCATTAGTGCATACATTCTCTGCACTGTTCTACAGTTACTGGCCCTGCTGCTTCATGCTGTGCCACTCTTGCCCCCACCCTGGACACAAAATCGAAGTCTATGGGACACCATTATCTCAATTATTTAAGCAATTGATTGCGAGTGCAAATCACATAAAAGTTAAACATCTTAAATATATTTTTGCCAACTGGCATGAAAGGCTATTCAGTTCTTCCTTGGCCAATGACCACCTTAACCATTCTACCACATTTGGTGCAAAACAGTGCATTACTTTTTGAGATATCCTGTTCACAGAAGGACAAACACACAAACAGACGTGGGTGAAAACATAACCTCCTTGGCAGAGGTAAAACACACACAGACACACACACACACACACACACACACACACACACACACACATTATCTCAATTATGAAAGACTTAGTGATACAGAACAAGCAACATAAAGTTTCCAGTTAAGGATCTACATACAACGTAACGATAAGCACCGTTACCAAAGGGCTTGGCAGAGCAAAGGTGAGACAGATTGGTCAGGTCAATGATAATGAGGGGAGTATGTTCAAGGTTACCTCAGAGGTTTGGTCATTGTTGAGGTTTGCGCCGGGCTGCTCTGTGGACTCAGTGTTCTGAGAGCCTCCTTTGCCAGGAGTCTGTTGGACACCGAGAGAACCCACAAGAAGAATCTCAATGTTGATGTGGCATTCATGTGTACGACAGACATCATCAAACGACTTCTGATAAACTTCATTGAGTTGTAAATTAAATATGCCGAAATATTTGTTAGGTCTATTTTACTACACCAAGTTAAAAATTGTAACAAACTGATTTCACTGAAGGCTAAAATGCCCTTGTAAACAGATTATGCTACACAATATGTTAATGGTCATTTACATATTATGTGACTGTGAAAAAATAAAGACTTTGAGGAAGAGGAATATAAATTACCATACAACACAGCACATACATTGGCTGGAATTTGATACCTGACACAAAATGTGCATGAATATGAGGATTTCAGTGTCTACACTTTATGCCTAAGGTTTCTAGTATGCGTGTTCAACAACATCCTGCCACATATTAGAAATTATTTCTAATCAAATATACAACTGATACAATTGGTCAGGTGTATACTCAAATCCTCGACCTTGTAATAACCATACAGTAAGGTATAAGGTACATTCACAGTTACGTGACAGCCTTCGCATTAAATAGCCTATGCTCAATTAAATATCATTAGCACTATTCATTTACCATTAGTGATCTCGGGATCAGGGATTTCCGAGAACTAACGTGGAACTATATACAGACATCATCAATTATGAACATCAGTACTGATGTGGACTGCTGCAGGAAACACGCATAGGCCTAGACTTCAGCTAGGCCACGGCAGGGGTCCCAGATATTGGATCTATCAACTATTGTTAGCCATAACCTTTCGTTTTGATAAAATGCTTTGTCAGCATCCCTAGTAGTGACTGATGATAGTCTGTCCCAATGTGTCACACTGCAGTTAAGCTAAAGCTTATGTTAGCTGCCTTAAAATATAACAAGACACAGTTGTCATGTAAGAATGAAACACAGAGGGTCAACCCGTTAATCAACCTGTGGCTTGTTTAATGGCACAGCTAGCAAACAATGAATTAACCTAGAAACTTACAAGTGAAACTAAATGACAGCCAACTGTGACATTTCTAAATCTGGTCACAACTGCCTACCAGTACCTAGCCCGTTTCATTATACTGTGCATATGGAGCTATAACACGATTCTACATAATCAAGAACATTTTATAATCATACATCGAACACAGTTAGCATCATATTGCTAGCTGTGTCGCTATCACTGAGGGAGCGCTCGTTTTGGTTCCTCGGAGCTGACGGTTTACAAGATTTGGAGTATGTGAGAAACTCCATTGGCTAAATAGACCACTCCTCGCAATCGCGTCACCGGGGGCAAAAATACGTGCGCCTACATTCAGACGATAAACGGAGGCCCTCTGTCAGGGAAATGTAAGTGGTTTAACAATAAACAATACCATAAACACAGTTTAACGGAAGATCATCTTACCATCTGGAGTATCCTCCTGAGCATTGCCTCGATTGTTTGTCTCAACACACAATGTAATCGATTTTCCACAAGCTAAGTTTGCGTCGCCGTGAACCGAACACCTGACCAAGCTGAGGAAGTAGCAGCGATGGGCGTGTCCCCGGGAGGACGCCACTGACCAGTGCTTTAAACATAGTGTCAAATGGAATATTCACCCCAATTAAAAAAGACAGCGCAGAAGAATGGCATGAATTGCAGCCGTTCTACCATTATCTCTACAAAATTATGATTATGACAATGACGGTGATGTATTGTATTGTTGACATGTATTATAGCATGGAAAATGTCTTATACCATTTCATGAATATTTCAATAACTACAAAACGCAAATACGTTCAAAATACTGTATTGGTTAAAGATAATATATTAATGTCAATATATTAGGCCTACTTTTGGTACCCATGATGTATTTTAACACATGTAAATATAGACCACAGCATAATTTAACCTATAAATAGGAATTTCTGAACTACCCATAATAATAATGCACTTTTAAATCAAAAGGCTAATTTTTGTTGTTACTTATTACTTTTTTCACTATTTCCCCAAGTTGTTTTCTTACCAAAAATGGTCATCAAATAACACATCTACTCCACTACTCCAATGTGGAGTAGAACTATAAACTACTCCAATATTTGTATAGCAATTCTTTGTCCATGACATGAAATGGTATGATGCTGATTTATAGAGATTAGCCTACTATGATTATATCAATAAATCTCACAAGCTATCTTTCAGAGAAACATCCAGAAAGACAATCTTTCACGTAGTGTACATATGTTTTTCTTTAAAAAACATATGTACTGTCTTAAAAAAGCAGTGTAATTTCACTTAAATTGCAAAATTCATTCATATAGATAGATATCAATTTATAAATGTATCAATGCATCATTAGACTTTGTAGATATTATTTGGCAGTGAGTTACCACAGAAGATTTACTCCCTTTGAAAGCCAACATTTCCCTCTGCCGGCCTAAAGGAATACCAATATGGATACTGTGGATACACTTTCCAGCACTTCGGACATAGGACCTTTACAAAACAATGGAGTTTTGGTCATCATTTTCCAGGAACAAGTGTTGTTATAACTAATAAAGGTCTTTATGAAAATATCTACATAAAAAATTCATATTTAAACATACATCGGCACCTTCAACGACCCCATGGCAAGTTTTAAATCAACTCAACCAAAGTCAATATTGTAAATCCATATTTTCAAGATACAATATTTGCATTTGAAGTCGGAAGAATGCATCGTCTACAGAGGCTATGTCCAGTGAGAGCGAGTCCTCCTCGTGGCTTTCTGTATTATCTGTTGACTAGACCTGAGCCCTGTGTGGAGCGGCCATAGTGTGGGCCGCTGTTGTCTGTCATTGCAGAAACAGGGCTGTTGCCATTGGTGTGAGCACAGCTGGGACTGCAGGGGGCGCTACAGGTAGCAGTGGTGAGTCTGAGTAGGTACTCTGCGTGGACAGGTTTGTGATTCTGCAGCACTTGGAGGGCATCTTCGATCTTGAACCACTTGCGCTTCCTTCCTGTGAGAACAAGAACAGACAGAGAGAGAAGAGAGACATTTCCATGACTGCCATTTCTCTTGACCTGTTCATGATGCCGGTGCTGGACAAAGATACAGGCAAAGGGACACCATGAATGGGTCACCACCAGAGACACCCACATGCACAGGCACCCTTTATACAACTACATTGACGTAATAACTGAATAAATCAGGTATTACAATATTACTTAATTTGCAAAACAAATATACAATCTTCTGTTTTTTCTTTACAATTGGACAGAAATATAGACTGTAGTCTTCTTCACACACATTCAAGATCTTATTCAATTTGGAATAATTAAACAAAGACATTTGATATGTCACTCAATATGTAAATATAACATGTACAGGGATAGGCTACATAACATAAAAAAACCATGATTATCAGCTCCCTTAAAAAGAGGCACAGATTAATATGAATAAGGCTCTGAATAAGGGGGACAACTAAACTATAAATTGCCACACTGTAGTGAACTAGTGTATGCCTTTTAGAGAAAGCGTTATGGAAAATAAACACAATACAAGAGCCCATAGCTTACAAGAGAGGGAGAGTATGGTGGGGGCTGTTGTGGGTGTCAATGACCGACAACAACTGTGCACAGCAAACACGGCCACCCCCCATAACAGGCTAAACTCTATTTATATGGTTGAATAGGGTATTTAAAGTCTTGACTTACTGAGTTAATAGGCATCAAGTAAAAAAAAAAAAAAAAAGAATATTAGACAAACAAGCTTTATTGAATTTAAGGTGATGAGAGGTCATACCTATGGTGACGGAGTCTTCCCAGTCTTCCACAGTCTCTGTCACAATGAGCACATAGACGTACGTCCTGTGCTTTCGGTCCTGGTTGTGCTGTGAAGAGAGCAAGCAGATAACTAAAGTATTAGATGTACTGTTTATTTAGTACAAAAAAACAAAAACATGGTGTAAACTGAGATTTAATTGTTTAGTAGTCATAGCGGCCTGGAGTTTCTCTGCCTGGAATTCCAGCCGCTTGTTGGAATTGCAATAATAATAAACCTCTTGCATAACCACTAACTGATGACAGCCTTCCTTCGTGGCAGACATGGTCATCATTTGTGTGTACTGAAGCACTTTGAGTGGCCATTAGTTCGTTACAAATGCGCTGTATATATAGAAATTCAGTCCATTAACCATTACAGTATGATTTAATAAATGCTAGTTTATATTATCCATAACTGGAAATGTTTTATTTACCTCGAAAACTCCCAGCAGTCTTCCAAGCTTCCCCTTTACACCTGCCTGCGTAGAGAGGAAGACAAACAGACTTTCACTTAAATATAGACAGAATGTATTAACTGCAACCACAAACACACTGAAATACATTAGAATATCACAGGGAACCAGATTAATGAATATATGGCAGCAATCATAAGGGTTGGATGATGAAAAGCTGATCTCTGATAGAATAGTTGCCATCACCGGTTTCCATTAGGCTGTTCCAGTTGAATTGGGTGCTTGGTTCTGTCTGAGTACCTTCGGCTTTGTGGGGTCAGCAGCTGGTCATGCCATGAGAAGAGAGTCCCTTTGTCATAGAACCATTCTGAATGTGGGGTCTGCAATAGGCAGAGAGCCACCTAGGTATTAGTTGGTACAATTATCATTATTATTATATTTATTGATTCATCGAGATGTGCACTTACTTTGTCACATACGCAGTTTGACATACTGGTTATACTTTTATTTACATCTCACTTCTAGGACCTAGGCAATTGAATGTATGTATTCATGCATGTAATGTCATGTGTATATGTTTGACTGGCAGCCACACTGGCGTCCAGCCACACTGGAGTCCATCACAAATGTCCCCCTTGGGAACAATGAAGTATATTTATTTGATTGATTTGAGAGGTTCATCTTATAAACTCTTTGGTCTTAGGGAGTAACAAATGGTTCTGTTTGGTTTAGGGAGGAGACAAGGTTTTTCTCCCAACTCTTGCAGATGTAAATGTGATCAGCATGATTATTTGACACACACATACAGTATATACAAATGGCTTCATTATTGAGTCACCCCAAGGCCAATTCTGGTGAAATGCTGACTGAACAGCATTTTAGGTGCATTCCTTAGATGCAATATATAAAATATGCCGCTATATGCCATAAGGCCCACGGAGGCTGATTTTTGTTAGTGGATGTTGAGGGCGTGGTTTGCTTTTTTGGTATCCTCCTGTTTGCAGCTGGGATACTCCTGGCAGCAGCCCAAGAGGACATGGTTTGGTGTCCGTTTTCAAAGTCTTCCAGTGGTCTGGGATCCTGATCCCCCTCTTGGACCCTCAGCCCCAGATTGGGTGCCCAGGATCGTCCGATCATGTGACAAACACAGCCCCTGACAAATAGGCTATGAAGACAGAACTGGGCCATGTTGACTGGAATACATTTCACCATATGTTTGACCCAGTACCTTAATATTGATAATGTGACGGAATTGTGATTTTAGTATCAATGATTCACAAAGAAAAATGTGAGAAATGTTCAATAGCAATGTGGCTATGATGCCCAGGTTAGATGTATTCTTTGGTTCCTCTATTCAGCAAGAACATTCTAATCAGAAAATAGGTTAACTTTAAGACAACCTAATATAACATATGATATGTCAACTTAACATATATGATATGTCATAACATTAGGATTCCCAATTCCCAAATTCCCAATGATACTGTGGAGTGAAGGGGGCGTGGCATGGGCTACAAACAAGGGGAGGGGGAGGGGGGGGGCAGCTGAATCCCCGGGATTGTTTGCTCTCCCCCACAGTGAGGCTGGAGATCGTGTGGAGGAGCAGTGTTGGGTTGCCTCAGTTCCGCGATCATCATTTGTGAATCACAACCATTGTACTCAGCGTTATTGATTACGATAAAACCAGTGTTTCGTTTGGCGCACGGCGTCACGTGTTGGTTTATGGACAATAAACCTCTTGGAAAGTCCTTATAGAATCGCTTACAGATACAGTACCTAGCCTCAAATTATATTAACAACAATACTCGCAACAAGCATTAGCTAATACTTGACCAACATGGCTTTTAACAGGGTATAGGTATCACAGAGGTGTAGCAGTAGGAATGAAAACAGGTGTAGTTCATCTAGCTACAATTAGGAGTCTGTATGTACGTCTGTCCTTCGATTTCCTCGAGTTCATCCGCTCAACTTCACACTCGGTGGGTGTATTGCTCATGGCCCAAGGAAATGCAGTGTCGAGTGTGAAGTTGTTTGGATGCGCGGTTCTCGAGAAATCCGTGTGGAGTTGTTTGGACCAGGGGCGCCGTGTCGGAGCGGCATCCGTGGATGCGAAAGTTGACGGAAGTGAATTTTGGGTAGTGTAGTGTGGGTGCTCTAAAAAGAGAAAAGTAGACAGCGAAAACACGTTTAGACACTCGACACGTTTTAATAAACTTTGAATAAACAAGCGAACAGTGAACGGGCACGCCCCTGACAACGCTGCAAGCAGCCGAACGGGCACACATTCGTACCCAGGGACATCTCTCTTTAAGAGGACGTGGGATATGTGTAACTGGACAGCCCTTCTAAATGTCACCGGCATAACTCAAAGCTGTCAGCACACCAAGCTCTGAGACCACTCAGGTCTAAACCCTCTGGACAAACACCAGCTTCCGCTTTCCCCAAGCCACAAAGCAACCCAAGAGAAGAATAAAAACAAACATGCAAGCATATTATTTAAAAGAGTACCTATTGTTTCAGTTGGCCAAAAGAAAACTGTAAAAGTTAAAACAAACCAGGTATTGCATGGTTTGGCTATCATAACATATGTTATGATAGCGTATGTATGTTCTACGTTTTTTTCACCTCCTCATACACCTCCCTGATGGCTGCTCCGCCAGGCTCCTCCTCTGGCTCCATGCCTCCTCCTGGAACGATCCACTGGTCTGGGTGTCGACTGCTGCTCACAAGGAGAACCTGCAAGGAGAAGAGACTCCTTCATGTTCTGGATAGAAGGCCCAACTCAGTGGTCAGAGACAGACAGACAGAAAGGATTAACACTATATGTAGGAAAGTTATGTAGAAAATATATGTAGAAAATTATGATTCTGAATCATTTCACAACTTCCAAAAATCTCAATTTATTTACGTTTCCTTTGTGTGTTTACATTATTGCTCAGTTGATATAACTTTTTCAAATATAAAAACGACATAATCTTATACACTTTACTCTGCTTTCATGCCATAATTTGCCACACCGCCTTTCTTAGCGCACAGCGGACTGAAGTAGATCCTGAAATTAGTACCCCTATGTACTGTATCGGGAATTTTGAATCGAATTGTGAGATACAGAAAGATTCACACCCCAAACAATAGGTGAGTAAAAGAATGTGCCCATGTAATCCCATCTCAGAGTTGCAAATAACCATTAAAATAACTTTTTTTGTATTATAGTGAACTTAAGAGTTTTGATATCATCCTAAAAAAGAAATAGCCAACCAGCTGAAAAATGTCTGTGGAAAGTCCTGAGACTAGAGCCTGTATGTAATATATCAGACATCTCTTTGCACTTGATGAGGTTAGTGACTACATTCCATATCCAGGTCATGGACTGTGCTTGTTCAAACAGGGCACAGTGTGTCGTGCTGTGTCTTGTGGCCAGGTCCCAGATCAGACGACCTGAAACCTCCAGGTCCATCAAGTACACATCCTCCCCAGTATTTGTAGTCAACTGAATTAGCAGTAGAGGTACACTCTAGCACAACTTGGTCATCCTTATGTGGGGTACAAAGGTTGTTTTGTTTACTTTCTAAACATGGGATATTCAAAGCCTAGTTAAGAATAATTGCATCTCTCTTCTTAGCCAATATAACACAGAGAGATGTAAAGATGTATGACCTCTCAAACACATGTGTACAGCCCTTACTCAGTTAACGTCTCAAAAAGCCTCATGGACCCCTTATCTATTGATGACATCCCACAACCTTCAGCACTGAAAAGGACAAGCTCCCCAAAACCTAGCAAGAGAAGGAGGAAACCTTGAGAAGGTACAAATAGGAGGGACCCCTTCACCCAGGGATGGCGTATTCACTTTGTATTCTGGTAACATTTAGGGCAATCACTAGCTGTATATCAGGCCTGTATGTATAGGCCTTGATACCTGCATATTTTACATATTGTATTTTTCAATAGATCCTTTGATAGGAATATCTGATCATGCTTAAAAGACAAAGTTAAAGCCATTTGCTATCCAAGATCATAAAAAAAGGTTTGAGACTGTTGGCATGGTGCTTTAGGACATTTCAAACCTCCACTCTGACACAACCCAAAGAATGGCAGCATGACAGTAATGAGTAATACAATACATGGATTAATGCAGCAGGCGGACTCCCTTTTTAACTGTCCTCGAGCCTGACACAGTAGAACCTTTAGGGGAAACGTGCCCACTTGGAGCTGAAGACTCCCTGTCTGGAGTCACAGTGACCCACATTAAGGCATATGTGAACAACTTGCAGTCTGCCGTGTGAGAACTGGCAACGTGCTGGCCAATGCTCAGCCCTGATGAGCTGATAACAAGAGCTGGAGGAGCTCATCTTTATACTACACGAACAAACCTCCCGGGTTCTCAGCTCAGATGTTGACATCATTCAAGATTCAAGATTCAAGAAAACTTTATTATCCCGAGGGAAATTAAGGTGCAGCAGTTAACAGTAGGAAATACACAGGAGGAGAAATAGACACCACACATCTAAACACAAAACACAAGCACAAACACAAATTTACACTAATGCGTAGGTATATACAATACACAACAATACGCGTAGTGCAAGTGCAATTGGTAGTACCAGATAATAAGTATCCAGCATATGGTACTAAAAATGAGGAATCAGACAGATACGGAGTTAGCAGCAGGTGTTGATGTGGGTAAGGAATAAAGTGATAAGTGATAAGTGATAAGTGATACGGTGACTGTATTTAAGCCAGTAGCAGTCTGTTGGCTGTATGTTGACCTCAGGTCACTGTGTCTCCACTGTCCCTCTCACGACCTGAGGTAGCTGCGTTAAATAGTCTGATGGCCACAGGAAGAAAGGACTTCCTGTGGCGTTCTGTGGTGCACCTGGGTGGGATGAGTCTGTTGCTGAAGGTGCTACGGTATGAGGTCAGCACCTGGTGGAGAGGGTGGGAGTTGTTGTCCATGATACTACGCAGTTTGCGCAGCATCCTCCTCTCAGACACCACCAGCAAGGAGTCCAGTTGGACCCCCAGGACAGAGCCAGCCTTCCTGACGATCCTACTGAT
>OOFB01003356.1:3018-26100 GCA_900323305.1 Trachyrincus murrayi
TGTGTGTGGAAGGTGAGTGTGTGTGAGTGGATGGCTGTGGGTGTGTATATCTGAGATGTGAGTGTGTGGGTGGATAGGTCTAGTAGTTGAGTGGATGGGTTTAGGTGTGTGTGTGTGTGTGTGTGTGTGTGTGTGTGTGTGTGTGTGTGTGTGTGTGTGTGTTTGTGTAAGTATGTGTGTGTGTGTGTGTGTGTGTGTGTGTGTGTGTGTGTGTGTGTGTGTGTGTGTGTGTGTGTGTGTGTGTGTGTGTGTGTGTGTGTGTGTGTGTGTGTGTGTGTGTGTGTGTTATCTTGCACCCCTGCCCCCCAAAATGATGCCCTGGTTGAATGACAACATTAAGAACAATATGTTCATTGTTGATCTTTGTGTTTGCTCCTGTCTTTTTGCAGGTGCAGTTTGTGCTGTTGACAACACACACAGGATATAACCTGTTCACCAAGTGCGACTTCCCTGACTCCATGAATGTTGTGGTGTTTGGCTATTGTGTCAGCCTCATTGTCCTCTTCAGTAATTTCTACTACCAAAGCTATCTCAGCAAAAAGGTGAAAAGGAAGTAACAAACCATTTGCAATTATCTGCAACTGTCGTTTGGGTTTGTTGTTGTGTGTGAAATATTCTATCTTGTGAACGTTTAGAAATAAATTTAATGATAATCGTTATGTTCGCATTATCTCGCATGTCCACTAGAGGGCATAATTTGTCCACCCAAAAGTTGGGCTTCCGAGTATATTGGACCACCACAGAAAGTCTGATGAATTAATTCCGGTGATTATTGTACACTTTTATACAACTTATAAATTTTATGTAAATGTTTTGACACAGCTATATTATTATGCTTTAATACAATGTGTCACCTAATAAATAATAGGAGACCTTGTGCATAATTGTAGTTATTTATTAATTAATTGGGAAATGACAAACATTCAAAACATTTTTAAACAAACTGTACATTTTATACACATGATAAAATAGATTGGTTTTAAGGTTTAATGCAACATATAATTGATGAACCCATACTCTCCTCCAGACATTACATGAAATCCAGATAACAAAACAAAAAAATAAAACAGCAACAACTTATTTTGCATTAATAAAACAACACAGCAAAAATATATATTTATTTCTACACTTCAGTCTTAAAATGATTGAACGATGTAGATTGGAGAGAGAAAGGGAGGGAGTGTACAGGATTAAATCTGTCCATTTTTGTTCTCGTGTTGCAACTCAATACATAAAGCAAAAAGAGGAAAATGCTACATGACAATAGCGCTTTGATAGCCAATACTTATAAACATTGTTTAAGATAAGATAGTCCATTGCAAGAAGTAACAATCATTGGAAAATTTTATTAAAAACATTTGATCTTCTCTAGTTAAAGCACCAGGTTGAGATTGTTTGCATAGAGGCAATTTAGTGTCAAGTAAAGCATACAAAATGTATTTTGTTTTTTTAAATCGTAGTCTTCTGTGAAAAAAAACATATCCTGCTAAAACGTGTGTACACTAAAACCGAAAAGGCCAAAGCAAACGATTTGTGAGAAACTCATTGACCCATGTTTTGAAGGAACAAAGAAGAGACAACAAGGGCAAGTGCATTAAGATAAGTATTAGGTATTAAGATGCATCCTAAAGGGCATGGAGCGCTCAGTGTTGGTGGCGGGTGCATGTTGCTCTCTTATGTGTCTGTGTAGACGGAGGACATGTGGCTCAGGCTGCGGTCAAAGCTGCCCACCTGGAAAAAGATGCTCTCCTCTGGGCTTGAGGAGAACTGGCACCCTGCGTCGCCCTGGAGCTCCTGGGTCAAGCCGAAGCCTGGAGTCAAGGACATGGGGGGGGGGGGGGGGTGTTGTTGCATGACTTTAATAAAGAATCTGCCGTTTGATTTAATTATCGTGATATATGTGGTCATCGCAGTCCACCCTTGCGCCAGCTGTCATTTAGCAGTTTCTTTTTTCTTCCCAGTGAACGATTGAAAGGGAGCTAGCCAAGTGCTAAGAGGGGAGGTGTCGTGTGCGGTGGGGTAACAGTCCCCAGATAGACATTAGATGGAGAGCTTGAGGCCTCACCTGCGGCGCAGCCCGTGGTGGTGTTGCTGGAGGACATGTGGAAGCCATTGTGCTGATGGGAAGTGTAGTTGTGGGAGTCCACCGGGATGTGTCCGCCGCCGACCGCCTGCTCCATCCTGTACGCATCTCCAAAATGGAAGGAGCTCTGGAAGCTGCCCTGGTAGTCTGGGGAGAGGAGAAGGAGAAGTCAGACTTGATGGGCCGTCATGAGTGTGTTTGTAAATTGCAGTTTTCTTTCTAGATTCAGCATCCCGTAAAGCCCCATTGAAAACCAAATGTGTATTTGAAATAATGACAATGCCTATGTTTGTGCAAAATCTGCCAGTCACAACAACCCCCTCCCTCCCTTCTCAGCTTGTACTTAGAAACGACCGCAGAAGAAGTAACAATAATGTCAAAGCCTGCCTTTTTTCTTTTTAAACTTTTTTTTCCTGGAGCGCCTTTTTGCGCAACTCTGTGACCACAGCGTGGTTTGAGGGACGGCCATGCGTAGATCCTTAACAGGGAAAACAGTGTTTAAGTCATTAGGAACGGGCCCCTGAGTGACGGCAGCGTTGGGGGCGCGGGGCGACAGCGGACTCACCGCCAGCCAGCGTTTCCAGCCAGCGGAAACGGCTTCCGCCATGTGGTATATTTTGTATTTTTTTGCATCGTAATATTTCTTCTCATTATCTTGAGGTGCTGAACACCACTTGGATATTCTTTCCGTATCATCTGTGCAATATGGATTTGTACTGAACTGGCATTTAGCACTGCTTAACCCTAATAACCACATGGCATATTACAACACAATTTAATCTATTTGGGGGAGTTTCATGTCTCCAACCAAAAGCAGGATGATGGATGAAGCTCTGTTTCCTTATGTAGTGCCGATATATAATTTATATGATGTGGAGGGAAGGGGGCGTGGCTTGGTATCAGGCTGCAAACAAGGGGGGCGGGGCGGCTGATTCCCGGGATTGACGTGGCTGTGGGTGGTGAGCATAATGAGGTTGGCTATATAGTCATGTGTGTTTGCTCTCCCCCACAGTGAGACTGGATCCTGAGCTTCCACGTGGAGGAGATGCCGGCGTGCATTCCAGGGTATCCCGCGTGCATTCCTGGGTATCCGTGGAGATTGTTTTGTACCGTGGATGTTAGCAGCGTTTGGTTCGGGTGTTGGCACTCGGTGTGTCCCCCTATTGTTTTAGAGACAATAAAGACTATTGAAACCGCCCTCGCTCTCTCCTTCCTGACATATTCCCTAACGGTGGGAGGGGAATCTCCTACACGTGACTTGATATAATTACAACTTGTAACAACTACAAGTTGATACAGGAGGTGGTGTAGGCCGGTCTCACCGTCGTTGGCACAGGTTGGGTGGTGGTAGTTGGAGTAAGGTTTGTGGTGGGGGTGGATGTGCTGCTTGTCCAGCGCCGTAGGAGATGGGGTTCCTGCCGCCTTCATTCCTGGGGAGAGGAGGGGACCGGATACCCTGGAGAGGAGAGAGAGAGTTTACAACAATGTCCCTCACTCAAGTTTCATTGTGTCAGCCCAACAAGTGCACTCATACAAAACGACATGCCACCAAAGCATGTATGGAAGCCCCCCCCAGCCACCACCAAACCACACGAACCACCCACCCCACCACCACCAAAAAAAGCGCAGCAAAGCAGAAACAGTCCAGCCCTGTGTTGTACGCACCATGGAAACGTTAAGTTCCCCCCCCCCCCCACACACACACACAATCCTCCTTCCACCACACATTATGATCCTAAGTCAACAAACAGCAGAGCATACATTTGAGCAAATCCAAGTCCTCCTTTGGTTTCTTAGCATGTTATGCTTGTGGCCGAGAGAGAGAGAGAGAGAGAGAGGAGAGGAAAGGCAGAGTCTCAGCATATTTGAAAGTAGGAATATTAGCGTGACATGTTTGTGCAGTTAGTGGCCCTAATGGCCATAAGGGAGAACAACTGTGGCTACGTAATAAGCTCCTTTTGGATCTCTACTCGACAAATGAAGCCTTGTCTCTGCCTATTCGTCCCAGTTGAGGCAAAACACATTTTTTGTTATTATATCCCCCATCAGATTGCACTGTGCCAGCCTTAGAGTAATAGTAAAAGATGCGATCCATCTCCCTTGTTTTGAGTCAAACATCGCTCACTGCATTGAGCACACCGCATTTCATATGAAGATAAAATCATAGTGATGAATGACCTTTTTTAAATCTATTTCATTGCTAGCATATGTCAGTTGGACCGTGACTAAGCTTGGCTCACATTAATTCCTCTTTCAATCTCATGACATGCAACAGGTTTTTAGTGCGCTCGTCCGTAATACCTTGCAGCCTTAAATATGAATTCCATCATTGACACAAGTCTGTAGAAAATGCTAAGTGATAATACATCATGGGAAAAGTGAATGTGCGCCACAATGTAAGGAAAGCTGCACAGAATGAAATATAAAAATTCCACAGAAGATTAAACATCCTTTAGCCATTTTTAGAGTTAAGACCCCATGTTCAGCAGCATGTGTTGTGTATTTTAACTACGTATTCAGAAGAAAGTTAATAGGAAACGCCGAACAACAGTTTTCTAAAATGCTACTACACTGGACGGTAGCTTAATGAAACGGTCCAAAACCAGACGGCTAGCCAACAGATCTGCCTGTAAAAAAAATAAAAAACTGGCCAATCAACTGCTCTAATATTCAACAGCCACTTAGTAGCCCTTTATGAGTGCATATCAGGAATGCCAAGGCATGAACTGCTGCTCTTGTTACTATGCACGGGCGCTATGCTATGCTACGAGAGCATATGGTTTGCACTAAGTGCTACATCAACGTGATGACAGAGTGTTGCTGTAGGCGGGCTCACTGGCCTGGCTGCAGCTATAGCCTCCACCTACACCCAACCCACATAGAGAGGTTAGATATACTACCATAGCTAAGTACCATCCAATGCTCAGGGGCTGGCAGTGCCTTTTTGAACATGATTAATATATTGCTGCTTTTGATGATGAACAATGAAGAGCCATCTTGAAGAAATTACAGAATTACCATTGGTCCATTGGTTTGGCCCGATGTTACCTACTCTACTCTCTTTTATGACTAATAGCCATTGCTGCCGGTATTGATATACAAACCTTTGGCAATAGATATGTATTGATTCATTATTTATTTTGTCATAGAAAAGCTCCAACCTAGTTATTCCAATTTTCGTGTGTCTTTGATTTCTTAGTTTGTAGTGTAGTAGTGTAGTCGTGTCCAGAGCCATCATCAAAGCTCTGAGAAAACACTCCCAAAGAATGTTGTGTGTAGCACCTTGTGTTAATAATAACTTTTTGACCAGGTAGCCATTAGCGAGTTTGGCTAATACACGGCTTGGCGCTAACCCCAGCGTACAAGCCATGTGTTGCTGCGGAGAGCAGCGCTCCCCATGGGAGCTGCTGTCAGCACAAACTCAGGAAACAGTTATACTGTTCATATTTTTACAAGCAGCCTCTATGCGCAGCTAAAGTGAATCATACACTAATCCCTGCCAGCTGCCCCCCTGGCTCTCTCTCTCTCTTGCTACGGTTAGCTACGCAGGCTCAGTGCATGAGGCTGAAATCTTTCAGATCTGGGATGAATCTCGCCATTTTCACTGATCATCCTCTCGTTCACTGCTTCACACACTCTCTTTTCTTCCCAAGTCATCCATGTTGCACTTGAGAGCGTTTTGACCTCTGAACCCTAATAAGTTTCATCAGAGACAGGCGAATATTAGGTTGAGTTTCCACAGTGACTTCTACAAAAAGACTTAGGGGTTAAAGGTTTAGGGTAGTAAGAGAGTAAATTTGGATCTTTTTGATCCTTTAATTCCCTCCGGCGGTGCTAAGATGGGACCGGCGAGGATCCTGAAGACTAAACGGCTCAAATGCAATAATGCACACAAAATATGTCGTTGCATGATTCTGGGAAAAAACGATTAGATTGTAGATGAATATCATGACTTAACCTTGGCTCTCAAATCGCTACAACAGACCAAAGGAGCAGGACTTTATTTTGCGACCTGGACTAAAATGCTGCCCCCCTCAGGCCACAAGAGTTCAGCCAAAATGACTTGAATTCCTCTAAAGCAAAGCAGGTATGCGAATATGGAAGGCATCACTGTTGGGTTGCATGGATCGTCCAGGAACCACCCCCACCACCCCTCCCCTCACAAATACTACAGCAAGAGGTGCCAACTGTGTAAAACAAGAGCACACGTAGTCTTTTCCCTCTACAGCAGGGTGAGGAGATGGAAACAGACTTGTCAAAGCGGCGAATCCTGCGGAACTTACGAGCCGCTTTGCTCTGCTGCTCGTTTGTCTTCCATCACCTGAGGCCCATAGCGGCCCCTGGGGGCCCCCGACGATCAGACCCTTCACCTCAACGGACTCCCAGCTCCTCGTAAACACCCCCCACCCCCTCAGCTCTCACCTTCTCTTCTTCTTCTCCTCTCCTTTGTAGCCAACATTAAGCCTCCCTGACGGATGGCAGGGCTTTCGCTAGGTGCGTCTTCGGTGGGAATGCTTCTGGTTCTGATTAGCGGGAAAGCAAAGGCTGAGTGCGGAGAGAGAGAGAGACGGGTCAAGGCGTACTACTGGCTAAAGCCGAGCCAAAACTCTGCAAGACCAGTTATATTAGAGGAGGGCATTGTAAGCTTTCTGTTCAGACAGATTAGTGCCCCAAACACACAAACCTACATGCGTCCTATAATTGGCTGTCTTGTTTAGGACCTGATCGTAATGAACGTGAATGAGCTAACTGAAGGCTAAACTTTTGTTTGGTTTGTTTTTATCCAGAGGACAACACCATTTTGTTGGCCAACTCATGACTAAGTTGCTGTGACTTTGTAGGAATGCTTTTGTTTACAGTTTGGAAACTGACAGAGATTGACAGATTGACATTCATCTTTGTGGATCATTGAGGACTGGTAATAGCAGGTGTAGAGTTACAAGCCCCTGAATGTTCCCCTTCAGTGGAACATATCTGGTAATGTGTGCTCTGTTTCTGCTACTGCTGCCACTCTGATCCAATTAGACAGTGTCAATCACAAGCCCAGGTATCAAAACCTGCTTGCACTAATATTTATCGAGGGGGGCCACTAATATCAATAAACTGGTAAAAGGCACAGTGGACTCTCTCCGCATGCAATTATACAACCACAAACGGCTAAGGGGGCAGTGAACGACAACATTTACCACCCCTTACCATCTGTCTATAAGTACATGCTGCCATGATTTGAACAACCACGCCTACGAAAGAGGCCCTACATGGCCAGAACCACATGTGACCGGTCGCGTGTGCATGTGTGCGTCGCCAAAAGCTCGCAAAAAGGCATTTTTTTTTAAACTGCCATTTTTTAATATTAGCTCTGAGAAAAATGACACATGGTATTTACAAAGAAAAAGGAGTCTAAATGGCCCGTTTGAGCCAGGATAAACACATTTAGGGTATGAGGTCAGTGACTGTTGCACTACAGGCAGGTTAGTTAGATAATTTTGTAAAAATGTTTAATGTCCTGCTAAACCGTTTGGGAAAAACAAGTGCAGCACTGATATTGACTTTGGCAGCGGGCTGTATACTCAAGGCTTTAAACATGTAAATCAAATGCTCCATCTTCAGGCAAATGTAAGTAGACATTTCATGCCCGGCTTGTTGTAGGTCCTGGCAACGCATCAACCCCCCTTCAACCCAACCCTTTCTGTGATGAAGAGATAGAGAACTACAGTGTGTGTGTGTGTGTGTGTGTGTGTGTGTGTGTGTGTGTGTGACACACACACACACACACACACACACACGTGCCTACATAAGTGCTTATTGGTCAAATCACATTTGTGATGTGATAAAATTTGTGGACCTGCAAATTGCTGCAATTCTCGGAACAACATTACTAATGTGAAAGCTGAGCGGCGGAGGAGTGGAGAGGGGGGGCAATCGTAGTCAGGCACGGTATGAATCAATCCTACTGCGGCAGTTTCCCCTGCCACATGCCATCTACAGTCGCTTTTCAGGGCTTCTCCAACAGTAGGACGCAGGCAGATGATGGTTAAACTGGTTTATTGTAGAGTTTGAGATAGTTTGAACAGGTAGAGCAGATGGTACGTGCTGACATACTGGCGCTCCTCCAGTCTCCAGGATGGAGGGGGAGGGGGGTTGGCGGGTCACACTGGGGAGGTGTGGGGACAATGGGGTTGGGGGTTGGGGTAGGGGGAGTAGGTTTCGGCTGGGGATTCTCCCCTGCCTCAAATTGGCATTGGGGATATGTGGAGTGTGTGATTGGTGGCTGGTTTAAGCAGCCTCACCTGGTCTGAGTCAGACTGATTAGACTCTGGGGCTGGGTGAGGCTGCACACCTGTGGGGCATTGGCCAATCAAGGCCCACAGGTTAAACCAGCCACCAGCACACACACTCAGGAGGAGCGCTGACATGTTAGCACTTCTGCTAACATCTACTCTGCCTGCTAAACTACTACAACTCTGCAATAATACGGTTTCTATCATCTACTGCCTGTGTCCTGTGTGTTGGAAGAGCCCAGAAAAGCCACTTTAGTGGCAGGTAGCAGGGTCGACTGCTACGGAGACATCTGGTAGTTCCTAGCTGCCCGGATCACACACAACCTCCTGTGGATAATACTAAGAAAAAATACTGGATGCTAAAAATAAAAAGTAGATTCTCCGACGATATGCACTAGAGATGAATACACGCAGATAGACAGGTCCATGTAGATGTCTACAAATCCTTTTCTGGATTGTACTAGTTGTAATGTCAATACACTTAAACTTTATACACAAAAGCACGCCCACATGCGCTTGCACGCAAAGACCGCTGGCATTAACAGAGATTTTGTAACAGGGTTTTACGATGTGCTTGATCCTATTCATTCTTTCCCAATATTATTCAATTGTAAAAGTGTGTTTTCTTTTTCTCCCTCCCTGCTCCTCAGCAGGTTGTCAAGCACAGAATACACATAGCCATCATTTCCTAGCCTAGCACGTAGCCTTGCATGGCTCCTTCTCCCGGGAAATCATGTTCCTAATAGAAAACATGCTGCTATCCTCATACACGCACGCACGCACACACACACACACACACACACACACACACACACACACACACACACTAAAATAATGGCATGGGTAACACATAAAGATGACAAAGTAGAAAGTTGAGTAGAATAGATAGAGTAAAGAGAAACTGAGGTGCAGTTAGAATAATCCCAAACTCCTTCAGGTGTCACTGGAGCTCAGAGAAGGAACCGGGCTTGTTATCTGGGGCAGGACACCCTGTCTTTACAGAAACCAAGCTAAGTAGTAAGTTTATGGACAGCGGCTAACATCTGGAGGCCAAGTGATCTCGTGGCTCGTGAAAGTCATACCATAAATATTCAGTCCTCAAGCGGGACAGTCATGCCACCCTAGCAACCCCTCTGAGTGTCACTTCCCTCTGACATCACCGCCAGTAAAACCCATGGCCTTAATCATGCTGATGTGGTCTGATGTGGTCCAGGGTGATAACTACAAAAAGAAAACAACAACACACAGCAGTGCATCACAGCAGTTGTGGGAGGCACATCTGAGGAGAAGTACCCACAATGGGATCCAATCACACAGCTTGTGCTGGTTTGTCCTTGTTAAAACCCAAATCAAGTGCAGCCAAGGGGTTATGTCATGGCTCTGACGCTGTCCTCTCCAGTGGAGACGGAGGGGGTGCGTATAAACAATGCTCGCCGTGCCAGAAATAGAGCCGAGTGGTGGTGTGTCATGCTGACTCCGTGGTGGCCATTACAGCCTCTCCTCCCCCTCCCCAGAGGACCACGTCTTGGGGGTCAAGTGGCGTCGGGTTTCCGCGGCCCGAGCGGATGTGTTGCCTAACCTGCAGAGGGCCTGCGTGTGTTCCTCTGTTCTCCGCATGATGATGAAGACGTCGGGTTCTCCTGTGTATTGACACTGCAACCGTGTCATGGTGATCTCCACTGTGTGTGTGTTTCATAATGAAACGGTCAGGGGGTGTATCGACCTGATCGACTCATCAGAGTTTCAATAGAGTTCACCGAGTTTGTCAAGACACACTAACATCAAGTGTGTTGATGTTAGTGTGTGTGTTCATGGTAATATCTGTATGTGGGTTACTGTACATCTGGGCATTTATTCAAGTGTACGATCATTTAATTTAGTTCTGTTTGACCTTTGTGTCTTGTGTTTGTGTGCGATCGCGTGCTTTATTACATTACAGTACTCACCCTTCTCGCGTGCCTTCCAGGGCAGCCAGGGGTGACAGATGATGGGGGCTGTGGAGGTCCTGGTCCAGCCTGGGCTGCCTTGGGGTCATCTCAGGGGCAGAGCCAGGGGCCGGGGCAGTGGACACCAGCTCCACCGAGGGACATTGGTGGGGCGTGCTGGAGCCAGTGTACAGGCCTGAAAGACAAACAACGTTAAACGGAAACGGGACCAAATAAACACGAGGGCCCTGCCCTTTGTCTTCCCCGTCTTCTTCTTCGTCTACCGGATTAAAAGCCATTTCACGGCGTTGGGACAGAGTTTTGGGAAAAAAAGCTCAATCCAATCAGGGAGGGTTGAGAGAGAAAAATGTTCTGTTTGTATTTTGGGGGTACACTGTGCTCGCCTTAGGGATTGGCCCTGGTTATCATTGTAGCTCTTTGTTCTCATGATACAATAATGAAGTAAAAGTTTGCATGTGTTGATGTTTTGAAAGGATTTGAAGCGGGGAAATTTGGCTTGCTCAATATTTTTTTTTATGTGGGTACACATCTGCATTAATGTTTTATTTTATTGTGTGTATGAGAGTGCAAGCTTGTTTTGTGAACTGCACAGGGACGTGCACGTGTATAAACACACTGAAACACTGAAACATGTAGAAAAATAAACTCAACTCCTGAACTTCCTATCTTAAATGATGACATTTATGTCTGAAAGTTTGGACCCTGGACTAGACATGGAAAACATTGCAAAGGCTCTGCTCATCCTACACAGTAAATCTCACTGTTCTACTGTGTTAAAACTCTCTGATTACTTTCTCAGTGCCAATGGGGCTTGCTGTGGCAATATGCTCAATGTTTAGGGCCAATGTTAAAGGCCAGTGTCTAAGCCCAATGAGCAGAGGAGCAGAAGAAGACGGAAGCCACGAAATATCCGGGGCTCCTGGTTATTTCCGGGCCCAGATGTGCTGGAGCAGTGGAGTGGTAGGGGCCTGATCTGACAGGCCTCTGAAATGGTTACAAACCTGATTCATTACCTCCTAATCATCAATCACAGCCCCTTAAATGGTTTCCCCTTTAGCCCTGACATCTGTTGCCAGGGCGGCAAAAAACAGTCAACAACAAAAAAATGGCTGATTATCTCAAATTCATTGCAAGCAGGAGAAAATACCTAGAGAGAGGCAATGAGATCAATGTATGGGGAGTGAGTGAGTGCTTGTGATTCCAGTATGTCTGATTCATGCATTTTGTGTTCTGGGGAAAAGTTCTGGTATTCCAGATTTTGTATGGATATATAAAACATGTTATGTTATGCACATTCCATGAAAAAAAAACAAAAAAACATGAGTGGATTACTGTGTAGCCATCCAGCTTGACTAGCAGCGGCACGCAAACCTCTGCACAATGAGAAGGCGGGGGCCCCCCCACCCCCTCCCCCACCCCCACCTCCTCTTCTCTGGGTTGATTTAGAGAACACTCTAATTGCTCTCTATAAAAGAGGGACGGGGCTTTTTTGGTAAGCCACACTGTAGTCATGGTTTAAATGAATGAGAGCAGACTTATAACCAGGAAACACGCTGGGCTCTGACTGGAAGCGTGAGTCATTTTCTGCTCCACAGGTGTTAATGTTAGCATGCCTGGCCACTCAGCTCAACCCTCACCAACGTGCACTTTTTCTGCCTTTTTTGGCCCCCAAACAAAGCAAATCCTAATAATGGAGTGTCATCTTTTGTTGCTAAATCTCTGTTGAAATATGCGGTTCAACAAAACACTGTATCCTCAAACGTCTTTTTTTAAAACTAGCTTGTAGCTCGTAGCCCGTAGCGCCTCCAGGCCCAGAGACCATTTAAAATAAATGACCAAGAAAAATCTATTCAATAAGACACAGGGGAGGTGGAGGCGGGGGTGCTGGTGAACAAACATTCGATCAAACAATTAAAGACCCGTGGACGTTCACAGTTTGTCGGTGGTGCGCTCCAGAAACACGTCGAGAAGGCAGTGGGGAGCCTGGTGCAATAAACAGTGGAAGATGTGTCCATAAAGTACGATCACCGCAGGGGTACCTCCCTCCGTCCTCCACATTGTTACCATTTGTTTATTTATTCATCTACTCCTCCATCGACCTCCTCCTCCAAGAGCCCTGCGTTGTTGACTCTTTACGGATCAATTCAAATCCTCCAAGTACAAGTTTAGGGGTCATGTGTGTGATAAGATAAACATTTCCACATACTTTTAGCAATTGTTTTGTCGTAGTCACATGGTGTGTTGTGTGCAAACACACCATGTTTGATTATTTAGAAACACATTTGGTCAGTCCGTTAGGAATGAAATGCATGCACGTGTTGGACGACATTCTTCCGACAAGCGGTCATCGCCATGAGGGAGCGATCTTGATTGTTTTGCGCATTCCGTGCACGTGCGAAGAATTTGTGGCATGTATGATTTATGCAAAAGCTTACTCACTACAACCTTGAGTCTCAGCGGCCAACAGTGTCATGGAAAATCAGGACAAGCCCAAAAGTATTTTTAATTTCTTCTTGATATTTACCTTAACTTTAATTTTGTTTGGGGGGAACTGTGGCCATTTAAACCTCAAACATTATTGTGTGTTTGTGTACATGACAAACTTTTGGGGCGGTTTTCCAGTGTAGTTCAGTTACTATATATCAAACTGAATTGGTTTGCCTCATACTCAACTCAGTGACAAAAAGACACGTTTAATGCACTATTTAATCTTAAGGCTATATGACTGTTGTCTAACTCTTATAGACTGTTGTCTTTTCCTGGTTCTGTGCATTAGTCCATGAGCCATGGACTAATCAAAAACTCAATCTGAACGCATTACAGCCTGTATTAGCTAAAGCAACAGTTACAATACAAACAGGTGCTCTCAGGCTTAGAACAGCTGCAGCAACCGGAAAAAGTTGTGTGTGTGTGTGCGTGCGCACCTATGAAGATGTCTTGGCCCAATCCGGGGGAGCGGATGTCTTTGTACAGATGCTGGGGGTTGGTGGGGCAGTGCAAGTGTTGGGAAGAGGGATTGGAGCTCTGCAGGTGCTGAATGGACAGGCAGTCACTCAGGAGGTCCTGCTCCAGGTGGGGGCAGGGCCGTAGCTGTCGATCAAAAAACAAAACGGATCAATAAAGCAGATCAATAAGCTAAGAGAGGGAGAAAGATTGGCCAAAAGAGTCAAACGAGTGCCAGGATTACCTAAACTCACCTTGTATTTCAATTCGACCTCAGAACACGATGACTCATCATTTTTTTCTTTGCTGATACTATGATTCATATGTTATTTAAAACAGAAACTCACAGAGCAATCACAAACACATTAGAGGGAGAGCTAGAGGAGCAGGAGAGATCCAGCGACCCCCCCCCCTCCCTTCCGATCCCTCTTACGTCATGCCTTGGCCTCTGGCACTTTTTGGGTGGACAACCAGTACACCAAACCTCGGTGCCAGGGTGAAATTGCTTCTGTTTCCCTCTCAGAGCCAGCACTAATAGGGACAAGTGAAGACACATTTTCTAGCCCACAATCACACGTCATGAGGCAGGCGCTGCTTGGAGGAACCATGTGACCTATGGTTTTGGTGTACTGGGGGGCATCTCTGCTAGCTTGGATCCGCGGGGGGAGATGTTCACCTCTGGTGTACAGATCATGCTGACTTGCTCCCTAATAAAAAAATCTGTAATAAAACGCAGAGGTATGTTGCGGAGATAACACACGAGTGGAATCCCCCTGCCACACACACACACGCATACAAAAAAAAAAGCTTTTTCCTGCCCTCTGGAAATTTTCCCTACACAGCTTTGGTAACATAAGGTTTGTGATGGTCATGGTGGATAGCTGAACGAAGCACAGACAGACAGACAGACAGACAGGTTGCATACGGTGCACTGTGGTACAATGGGCAAACATGGAAGTGGACGTTAAACGGTGTGTTCGTCTGAATCATATCGAAAAGAGAGGACTCTCTATACCTATACAAGAAACACTAGATGTGTCCTAATAGATTTTTACACAACATAAACCATGGTTATCTACATTTTACACACAATGACATATTGCCTGTCTGGAAGTTTAGAGGCTTGGATACGTTATCTGATTCAGTGATAACTATAAGAGACTGAAGAAGTTAGACCACAACGTGTCACAGTTGCTTATCTGCTGGTTGAAATCACACATTGATCCTGAGACATTATTATCCTGCCAGCAGCCACCATACGTTCAATAAGTATCAGTATCCTCCCAGCAAAAACAACAGCCATTCGTCAAATGTAATTGTAATTGTGAGTCTGTCCCCCCCACCCTTTCACTGCTCCTAGAAGAAAAAAGGGAGGGAGTTGCGTTTGTTTTGACATTTGTCCATAACATCTGGCCACTCGAGTATTGCTGCTGAACAGCATGTTAACAATGCTCCAAGCGCGCACACACACACACACACACACACACACACATGTTTCCCTTTACCACGCCAGGTCGAAGGAAGCCATCATCTGGCCTGCCACTATCCAGCCCCTTCTCCACAACAATGAAGCCATTCTCTGTGTATTTACCCATCCGGGCCGGGGGAAGAACAGTCATTTGGAGCACAAACACGGTGATCTACTGATCTATTGTTGGAGCTTTTGAAAATGTTTTTTCCAAAACCTCCAAAATGGCCAAATCAACTTTTTTTGAGAGACACTATCAGGGGCCAGTTTTTTGAGAATAACCATCAGAGCAGGAACAACTAGTGTAGTATCTGTGGAGTTGTAGCCTTGCTTCATTGGCATCAATGCAGGTTCGTTCGATGTACTTTATAGAGACAGTAGGTTATAGCTTCCCAAATACGCAGAAGATATAAAAAAAAACTCTTCCTCTTGTACTTTTGATTAGTTAGCTTACCTTTCTACGCACCTGTTGCTCTTTGGCCGAGTGAATCTTGACGTGTTTGCGCAGCGAGCTGGGGTCGGTGTAGCGCTTGGTGCACCCAGGAATCTGACACGCGTACGGTTTCTGCATGAAGGAAGACATTTCATGTGTCACATATTAATACAACACACAATGTTTATAAGGTATTTATTAGAATGTGTTATACGAAGATATGAAAATCTGAATGTGCAATTAACAGTAATACGTTAAGTGAAAAAATAAATATGGGTTAGCCAATAATGGTGCCAAAGGAGGAATTAGTGAATTAAAACGTTTGAAAAAGTCAGTATGAACATAAGACATTTCTGAAATGTTTGGAAAAAGAGCCTACCTTCCAGCTGAAAAAGGGAAGAAAGAGGAGAAGAGCATAAAAGAAAGAAATTGTTGATCAATTGTAACACATCCTAATGCAGCAGATTAGCATCTCATAAGCTTCTTTCCAGCATTTCTAGTTGTTAAGATCAATATCTCAGACATTGAACATGCAAACAACAATCAGTCTGTCAATGAAGAGATCAGCATTACATGATTATATCAGAGATTCATCACAGTACATATAAACATGATTTTGAGCCATTCCTACAAAAACAAGGAAAAATAAACTTTTGGCATTTCATTTGTGTGTGTGTGTGTTTGTGTCTGAGTGAGTGAGCAAATGTGTGTGTGTGTGTGTGTGTGTGTGTGTACTGGTGGCAGTTGGGTGAGCTGATGTACCAAGAAGTGACGTGTGCAAAATGACTGCACTTGACACATTCCTGTTCACGTTGCTCTCATTAACTGAGCAAATACAATGTGTTGCTAACTCACCGATGGAGCACATTTTCCCCTCATGGCAAAATTTTTCATTTCACCCCCAGACTATGAAGTGGCCATTAAAGTGTAATTGGATCTGCGTCTTTATTAGGGCCTGCCTTCGAACGGCGGCCTTCTCAGTAAATAACACATTGTTATTGCAAGACGCTCACAGAGCCACTCATCTCTGCTCTGCTTGTTTTCCCAAGCAACGCTCCCCAACACAAGACAAGAAAAACCCAACATAAAAATAATAAAACAAAACTTCTGTCTAGAATAAATACCATTACCATGTGAAATGGATTTTTCCCCAAAGTGTTTTTGGCAGTGCGAGCGACGTTGGGCGGGCAGACCGGTGGCCATAGTTTGGGGGGTTAATGCAAAGGTTGTACGCGTTGGGGACTTTAGGTTACGGTGGAAAAGAAAGCGTAGGTGGTCACCGCCCGACACAACGGCCTTGACTCTGGTGAAGGTAAACCGACACCATGTAGAATAACAAAGGTCTTTAAAGCATGAGAGTTAACTGCTGTTCTACCCGAGGTACCTAAGGTGTACTGTGTGCTTTTGATTTTAAGTGTATAACTCTAACATGAAATATTATAGCGTGATGTATTACGTGATATATACATCACGTAATACATCACGTGAACAGAAGAGTCACAGGACAGAACAAATTCGTTAAGTTGAATTTCAATTGCCTATGTTTTCTATTTAAATAGAATTAAATAAAAATACATGGAATTTGAAAAGTTGTTTTATAGTAGAAAATTACTGATAACTCTATACTCAATACTAATGAAAAAGTGATTGTAAGAAAACAAAAGTTTATAAGGATGTATATAAGTTATATTTAATTTATAAGGGACTCCTATAAGGGAGGCCTTAGTTCTAAATATAAGTCCTTTCCAGATGTTTTTAAGGTCTAAAGTTAAGCGTCAAATAAACCATTCACCATCCAACTATCTGAATCTCTAGGGAAAGTGTAAGAAAGTAACACATTTTGAGTTACTGAATTACTATGACAGTAAGGAAGTTGAGGTTCAGAAGGCTGACTCATGCTTTCCCTTCCGTCCCTGTCCCTGGGATAAAGAAACAGGCTAAGCCAGACAGGTCCGGTCCAAACTGTGACTCGGGCCTGCAGGACCTGATCCTCGAGTGATCCCTGATGGTGTCTCACAGCCAACGTCACACCACACCACACCACTCACTCACTGACTGACAGCAAGCTGAAGTCAGTGGAAAAACTGGTTTGAAATAGAGACACTACAGCTGGTGTTGTAAGTTTAGACATTTGGGTTTCTTAAAGGAAAACTTTGGGATTTTTCAACCTGGACCCTATTTTCTCATCATTTTGGGTCTAAGTGACTAATGCGGACAACAATTTTTGAAATTTGCCCAGTATTGAGAAAGAGCGCTTCAGCCGTCAGCCGCGAAACGTCTGCAATGTAACCCTTTAGGGCAATAACAGCAACAACAAGAGGACGTACATTAACGGGGCGCTATTGCCCCAAAGGGTTACATTGCAGACGTTATCTTTTAGGCGCATGTGGGAATTGGGATATTACTTTATTTTAAACATATTTTTATGGACTTTTGGACATTTATGTACAGGATAATCTCGGATCCAGCAGTCCTACTATCAGGGTTTCCCACAAAATAATAAATAAGGGGGAAGTGCTTCCACTATACGCAAAATTGGAATAGTCGAATCAGTGTTCCGAGTCGACTAAAATTATCTCAGTCAAACAATCATGGGTTTAAAAAAAGAAAACCTGTGCATTATAATAACCAAATATAACAAGATATAGAGGCTGCTGTAGGCAAGATTTGGAGTTCGAAAGCGAGAGGAGAAGAGAGCAAGGTGATGTGATTGACAGGAAAGATGAATTCACCAAATCAACTAGAAAAGAGAAGAGATGTTCTGATTGGTCAGAAATTAGGCAGGAGCGGTCTAAAAGCTAAATTGTATCATACAGCATAGTCAAGAAACAGGTATTCTCACATTTCACCCACTAATATAGGCATCTCTAACAAATTATACTCAAATGATAGCTCTTAGATCATTAGATCTTACCTACAGCACCTTAAATAGGCCTACAGCAATTGCATTAGGCTTACATATTAACATAACCATGGTAAGAGAAAGTAATAATTATTAAGAGAACTAATGCTTCATGAGGAGACATATTTCAAGTTGGATCTAATGAGAGATTAAACACCTAGATGGGCGAACACTCCACAATGGCAATCTTACAAAAAACGAGCTGTGCATGTTTACTCTAATTTACTCGAATCCGTATTTCTACAGTATTTCACAGTATTTAACACAGTGTGATTTGAAACCATTACAGACACTTTTTTATTTTTTGTTTTCGTCAATTACACGCTTATAGATCCAGCAACATGATTGATCGGAACAAATACGAAGTGAAAGAAAGTGAAACGCCCCATTCACCCAGATTTGAGCTTGTCTGCCATCAGACTTCTGAAGTCTGATTTGTGAGACTATGTACAGGACAGTGAAGATAGACAGGAGAGTGGGTTGGAGGAGAGAGGGAAAGACATACACCATAGGACCATTGGTTTGGAATCCAACATTGGTCACTACAAGGATTTGACAAGAGCTTGAAATTGCTTTAACAGAGGGAGTTAAGATGGGGGGTGTGGAGGTAGCTGACCGTGTCCAGGTGGGTGCGCTGGTGCTTGGCGCGGTCGCTGGAGTTGCTGAAGGCCTTCTGGCAGCCGGGGTGCTGGCACAGGTAGGGCTTCTCCCCCGTGTGGCTGCGCAGGTGGATCTTCAGATTCTCCAGGCGGGAGAAGGCCTTGTTACAGCCCTCAAACTGCAGGGAGAGAGGGGGGGGGCATGAATGGAGGATTTCTCACTCACACACACACATGCATGGGCATGCAAATATACATACATACAAACACACACATACATACACCACACATATACATACACATTCATGTACACACACATATGCACACACAGGAGGCATGCACACATGCATGCACACACACACTCTCATTCACACACACACACACACACACACACACACACACACAGACACACACATGCACACAGAGAGATTAATGAGAGTGACACTGGTAAGTGCTGCTACAATGTGGGCTCTGTGTACAAGAAGGTCCATGACTCAGAGAGGAACGTTCTTCCTGTCTCCTCAAGTCCCGATCAATCCACAGAGGAATGGAGAGGTTCACTCAACACCACCAAGTCCCACATTAGGTGATGGAGAAGGTGGGGATGTTCACAGACCAATCCTAGATTACGATAGTACCCTCCGAGTTGCTCTGTGGCTCTTGGATTACACAGCGCTCCCAAAGGGCCTTTGTCTGAATCCATTCGGTCAAGAACGACGTGCCCATTCCTAAAGACAATGACACACCTGCCTGGAAAGCCTTCTGTGTGCCCTGTGAGGAAACTGGAGTCGACCGGTTAATGGGTTGTAATGCATATAGCGTATAAGACCCGTGTTGCGGTGTGTTGTGGTGTGTCCTGTACGGTACATTAGATAGAGAGGTGATATCGGCGGTAAAGAACCTTGTCTTGTCTTGACCCTGCCGCACGGGAGCATTTGATCCCAACCACTCAGCCAATGAGCACCACAGATTTGTTGATACACTCACACATTATTGATGGGGCTGCTCACATATCCACCTCCGCTCTCGGATGCAAGAACTCGTCTCCGCCCCCCCCTCTCTGTGACATTAGAGTCACAGAGAGCTGTTCTATCGAGATCATCCTATATAATGTGCGTCCATACGTTACAGACATACACCACACATGCTAAGTTGTGGTTGATGGTTACTTTACCCTCTTCTCTGAACATCGTGATCAACCTATTTAGGCATTCAGAAGCACTCGCCTTGGTGAGGCTTGGCTGACACCAATACCCGGTCTCTCCTGTCAAAGGGCCATGACAACAATGGGAGCTGAGGACGCTTGTGTCGTGGCTCCTCTGTACTGCGGCACGGTGGCTCGGCTGCCAGCCCAATCTGCAGGGCTGCAGACTCAGGAGTGTTTAGAGAGTTAGCAGTCATAAAGGTGTGCGAAGAAGAGATGGGGGGTACAAAGTGGATGAGTCAGTTTCTTAGTTGTTAAGTTGATGAAGGAATTATGGGGGTGTAGCAAGAAAAAGAGAAAGACCAAAGAAAACAAAGTGTGTTTTGTATAAATTAAAAAATATATATATACAGAAATATAAGTTAACAGCAATGGAATATTCAGTTAGTTCTTGGTTGTTATGTACTAAAGTAAAGTAACAAAGGTTTAGAGGTGGAAGAATGTTAAGACAGTTAAGTAAATCTGATAATGTAAGAGTGTATATGAACATACATGTATATGAAAAAAGAAACAAATTCACAAAAACAAAAAGTATTGTGTCGCGTAAAATGTGAAACGGGTGTCGGCATCCAAACTGGACTCGGCTCGTCAAGCTGAAACTGAGGTATGACTGTTTCTGCTGACAGTGTGTCCTGACCTTTAGTGAAACTTACGGGAGATCGGGTGACAGCCAAGGAGAGAGTGACACCGGCTCTCTAATAGGTCTCCAGCCTCATCCATGGCTTCCTTCATTCACACACACACACACATGCACACACTCACACGCAGACACACACACACAGTAGGCAAGACCTGCCATTCACTACGGCTCCATCTAATATGGCCGAAACCTAAGCCTGTCATGGTAGAGCAGCACTGGGTATCTAGACCTGTGTGTTTGTTAGTGTATGTGTGTGTGGGTGTGTGTATGTGCATGCGAGAGAGTGTATGAGGCAGAGTGGGAGAAAGATAGGAAGAGAGAGTAAAAGAGAGAGAGAGATAAAAGGGAGAGCTAAAAAAGAGGGAGAGAAAGCAAATGAGCGAGAGGGAGCAAAAAGAGAAAGAGAGCACGTTCACTGTAGTGGCCAGTGAGTTTCATAACTCTGAAGAGCTTGAGTACTTCAAGGAATTTCAAATGACTTACTGCCTGCACAGCAGAGAGACCCAAGCCATCCAGACACAAATACAGACACATAGCATCGTACAAGACGCGAACGCAAACCTCACAAATCACCGGCCGCAAGGAAACCAATGGGAATGCAGGGAATGTTAAGAAAAATATTCCTCTAACGCCGAAACGCAACGTTAGTACGTCTGTTGGACTCAATAGCATCATGATATGTTATTTTACAATGCAATGACAGACCTACACACACACACACACACACACACCACCACCACAGACACACACAAAAACATGCAGATATACACATAACACACACACACACACACACACACACACACACACACACCACCACCACAGACACACACAAAAACATGCAGATATACACATACACACACACACACACACACACACACACACACACACACACAGCCACAGACATACACAAATAAAAGCATGCACACACAGCCACAGACATACACACATAAAAACATGCAGACATACACACACACACTTAATGCACACATGCACAAATCTACACTACAGTATACACATGCAATATACACACACATGCACATACACACACAAACACACACACACACACACACACACCACAATACACACACACATGCAGCGTGCATGTTTTTTCAAATTGAAAGGCATGGTACACGTCTTAACATGTCACAGGACACACAATGTACAGTGGAGTCAGGTTATTCTCCCGCACGGCCAATCAAATGTAAAAGATGGAAGAATAAAGTGAGAGCGAGAGCTGGAGCGGGAAAGTTTAATAAGAATCTTGCAGAAGTGACACGGCCCGTGCTGAACTCCTGAAATACGGCGCTGCACAGTTAAGCTTTTGAAAACAAACACGGCCATTATTGACACGCCATGCGTGTGTATTTATGTTAAAGGGAAATAATCACTCTTTCATTTGCTTTCTTTTCCGCCATACAAATTTGAGGGTAAATTATAGTTAGGGCTCTGTGGAGAGAAGGGTGTTAATCATGTGGAGTGTATTATTACTGTGAGAGCTGTGAGTCTGTGAGCGTCAGGGTGTTTCCTGCCTGCTGGGAAACTAATGGCTAATTCCACCCTTGGCAACCAGCATTACTCACCAAAGTCCTGCATGTGAAATGTTGCTACACTACAGTAAGGTTTTTTTTTTTATATACAGCCAATCCGACCAGGTTGAAATACTGTCTTTCAGTGAATGTAATGAGTGCCAAGGGCATATTTCTTTTTTTTGTTGTACATATTTGAGGGGCTATGCTGTTTATAGGAGACATTTATGTGAAACTATTTTTCATATGAATGTTCAATTTCTTTTTTTGTTTTTTTGAGAGTGGATGCATGTGATTTTGAACAGTATTGATGAGGACAGACTGGATTCTCTATGGTTTGTGTGTAACTGAGTGAGTAACCAATACAACCGAACAACTGCCATTGGCCTTTTTCTCACATATAGTGAGCTACAGTAGCGTGCTTCTGATTGGCCACAAGTAGACATGTGCCATTGGCCACACGGCCAATGGCACATGTCATCGAAAACCCAATCTCCAAAGATTATCTTAAATCCTCTTTTTTCCCCAAAATACGTAAACAACCGACCAAGGCTTTGGGTTCCAAAAAAAAGCAAAAACCCACACAGGCGAGATATTAACGCTGATATATTATCTATGAAAACAGTTTAGGGAGCAATAATCACATTAATTGCTTTAAACATGTTTAGCTTTCCCCGACGTCGACGGCAAACTTTGACAGTCCGCCACATGAAAGAGGGGAGACAGGCTGTCCGTCTGCTAGGGGCCTGAGACGCCTCTGACAGCATGTCAGTATGTGTGTGTGTGTGTGTGTGTGTGTGTGTGTCAGTGAGTGTAGAGTGAGGGGCACTGGGCAGAAAGGCGCTGGTAAACACTGGGGCTCTCGACATGGAAGCATGAAAGCTCTGAAAGTGTGTGCTGGGGGGTGGGGGGGGGGGGGGGGGGGGGGGGGGGGGGGGGGGACGGGAGAAAAAGAAAGAGAGATCGAGTAGCGCGTGGTGCCCTGCTTTACCGCTTCAGCTTTTACCCGCGGGCGAGATGATGATGATGGTGATGATGATGATGATGATGATGATGA
>OOFB01003356.1:31492-45620 GCA_900323305.1 Trachyrincus murrayi
TCCATGTGGGAAAAAACGAAAACGCTCAACTATTCACCATATAAACCCAGCGTAAACCTTTTACATCGATGTTAAAACTAATTCCAAAAACCGAGCAGATCAAATTTGAAACAGAAGTTCAAGAGTGAACTGTTGAATTGTGCGAGAGAGGGAAAGAGAGAGATGGAGAGAGAAAGAGAAAGGAGGGAAGAGAGATAGATGGAGTGAGAGAAAAGAGAGGGAGGGGGGAAAGAGATGGATGGAGAGAGAGAGACAGAGGAAGAGAGAGAGAGAGAGAAGAAAGGGGGGGGTGGTGCTGCCTTTCTGGAGATACTTAGAGATCATTGGGGTGTAAAACTCGATGGGGGAGAGGTAAATCTCATTTTAAATATCAGATTCTGATCGTGCAGGTTCCACCGGGGTCTACAGACGAAAGGAGCAGAAACCAGATCAATCTGTGTGTGAGTGTCCTTACGTGTCCCAGTGAATAGAGGCGCTACACAGCTCCAGATGCAGGCAAGGCCCTTGTTTTTTTTAACAACCATGTAGCCTCTTTATAAATCCCCATTCATCACTCACCCTCTCTCTGGACTCTGGGATGATAATTCAATATCACTTATCGTTTTTCTGAACCGGATAGTATCGTCTTGGAATTAAGATTAAGAAGTAAATTGAGATGAAGTGTAATTCCATTAATGAGCCTCCTGATAATATGTCTTTGCCCAGGCCTATTCTCTTTCTCTCTCTCTCACTCTCTCTCTCTCTTACTCACTACACCTCCGGCCTGCACACTCTCGCTCACTAACATCTTGTTTTGTGTATTGGGTGTGTGTATTGCGTATCTGTAGAGGGTTTCATACAGGCTTTGTGTACGTGAAGGTCCACAGTAAGTGTTTACCACATGCTTCGTCTTCTCCAACTCCAACAATTTTTTTAAAATGTACTTTAAATATTCCCCCCCCTCTCTCTCCCTCTCTCCCCTTTTCCCATGGTCCGTTATTTCCATGTGGTTTTCCATGTGTTTCCAAGTGTTACCGATTTAAAAGATTCCCCGTTTATCACCACATTATGTCTCAATATAGTCTCTCCTTCTCTCTCTGTTTATCTCGTGCTCTCTCTCCCACTCTCTCTCCCCCTGCTCCCTCACTCTCTCTCTCTCATAGGCAGCAGTGGGTAAAATGATAGAGAGCTGGTCTTGACAGGAGCTCTGGCATTGGAAAAGTTGCTCGACCATAGAAAAACACTTTGGTTGAGGAGACATTCAGAGAACCTAATTGCTACACTAAAGTCCAGCTGTGAGTCAACCGTCAGCGCACATAATGTTCAAAGAATGCTTTTAAAAAGTACCCTCAAAAATGTATTTGAGGGTATACTGCATTGCTGTCATGCATAATACTCCTCAAGAGATTCTGGGCAAAGTGTCTTTCTGGTATGACATCAGTGCACTTTTGATTGCTTTTCTGGCCGTGTTTCTTCTGGCTGTAAGTTATCCCCTAAAATGCTCAAATTAAACCAGTCATTCTAACCGCGGAGCACGGCGGTGCATAATTTAAACATGACACCCTAAACATAACATATCTTTCACTACATAATTCATCCTTAGTGTTTTTGTTGCACGGTAGCGACTCGCTTGCCCGCATATATCAGCTTTAGCCCCTGGTCTCGAGTCTGGCCCTGTCTGCTTTGGTAGTGTTGGGTATGGTGTGGTATAGTTTGGTGTGGTATGGTGGCACGGTATGGTTTGGTATGGTGTAGTAGTGTATTGTAGTGTAGAGTGATGTGGTATGGTGTGGTATAGTTTGGTGTGGTATAGTGTAGTATGGTATGTGTGGTATGGTGTAGTAGTGTATTGTAGTGTAGAGTGATGTGGTATGGTGTGGTATAGTTTGGTGTGGTATAGTGTAGTATGGTATGTGTGGTATGGTGTAGTAGTGTATTGTAGTGTAGAGTGATGTGGTATGGTGTGGTATAGTTTGGTGTGGTATAGTGTAGTATGGTATGTGTGGTATGGTGTAGTGTGGTATTGTATAGTATGGGCGAGGCTGTGGTATGTTTCTCTAAACATTTCTCTAGATTTGCTTGGTTGTCGGTCAGAAGTCGAAGAAATATTATTCTCTCTCTCTCACACACACACACACACACACACACACACACACAACACACACACACACACACACACACACACACACACACACACACATTCCTCACACACTGGCTGGTTTGGACTGGCATGTTTGCTAAATGGCTAGTGTGAGCCCTAACAAGGGCCGCACTGTTACAAGATGACAAAACATTTACAATACAGTTTAAAAAGCATTTATCTAATCAAAAACAAACTGTCATATTTTCATATGGCTGACCAATGCACACAAAAAAAGCACAGTTAACTACACCTCCACAATCAATAACTAATGACATTATACACTTGTTACACAATCAGCCAGCATTGACAACTGGGGACCATTACATAATCAAAAAGGTAGAATTATAATCCAAGAAATATCTCAATGGAAATCCCCTGGTCTCCTGTCAATCTGCTCTCCCACTCACCCCCATCCTGCTACACAAACCTGGGCCTGTATCCCCTCAACAGCCCTCTGTAAATGATGTACTCAAAAGGCAGTCCCGCTCTATCTCTCCTATGTATTAGTAAACCGATCTGGCTTCGCTGGAGAAGTTAAACTGATTATGTTTTTGGATGAGACCGGGTTATGACACAATATGTGTGCAATGTATAGGCAAGCTGTGTCTCCCTACCTCCCTCCCTCCCTGCCCTCCCCTGGTCCTTCGGTTTCCGATACCAGAGTGTGATTAAATGTTGAGGAAATTGCAAACTGAAAATACCGCATTCCAGACAAATGCAATTAGAGTGCATCACATGTAGTGGATCCTCCATGCTTTGATAGCCAGTGATGTGGTCGAAACCCAATGTGGAGGGTTGGGGGTTCTATTTATTTTCCGTGGGTTTCACGGTGAGGCATTTCAGACGCTGGACCTTTTAACATGAGATGACTGTCGCCATGCAACGCAGGAATGAGAAGAACACAAGGAGCGAATGTAAACGGGATGTGAAAACAAATACAGAGATAGAGAGATAGAGATAGAGAGAGGAAGAGAGAGAGGGAAGAGGTGAAAGAGGTAGAGTGAGAGTGAGAAAGAGAGAGGTAGAGCACCAAATAGAAGGAGCAAACTGGATTGCATTACTGTAAAAGATTGACTGGAAAACCTTAACGATCTGACAGGAAGTTGGCCGTGTCCGCTCGACAAGGAAAACAAGCAAGATCCATCTCTTTCGAGGACTTTCATTCCCATGCCAAGAGGGTGTGTTTGCCAATAGTTTCCTCATATGACCGTCACATATGGACGGTGTAGCCTTTCTCAAACTCGCCGTTCGCTCGCCAAGTGTTGTGCGTTGTGTCCTGGATGTGACAGGAAGACGGCAGATAACCACAGAATGCGATTATGGGTTTGCTACCCAATAACCCTATTTGTCCACAGCGCGTCTGAGAACACTCACAATGGATTATTTTTGATTTTAGACTTTACCAGTAACAGGTTGATCCTGTTACCTTGGGCCCCCGATTGGATCTTCGCAGCCGGGCCAGTTAAGTAGAGTTTAGGGCCTTGGATTGGTTCTTAATCGTGCATTTAGCCTCGGAATGCAGAATCAACGTCTTCCCCGCTTATTGATCATGATTACACCAATTTAAATGAGCCATACAGTCTCTCCCCTCGCTGCCTACAATAAGAGAGTAAATTTAGTTTACATGTAATTTTGGCCTGACTCCGAGTAACGGATACACAACACAGGGCTCCACTGCCGCTTTGTGTGTGTGTGTGTGTGTGCTTGTGTAAGCATGTCTAGGTGTGTGTGAGAGTGGGTCTAAGCCTCTCTAAATACAGACTAAAACCCAGCCTTTCTGGAACAAGATCCCAAGCACAGTACATCTTTCCAAGTAGCAAGCTAGTTAGCCACTACCGGCGGCCCCAACGGAGAACACAAAAAAACAAAATCTGAATGCTCGTACCCGCTAAGTGACTGTACAGCTTGTACAGGTACAAGTGCGTTAATATCAATGTCATTGGCTGCCCGGAGCCCAGTGGCCAGACAGCTCCGGTTTCAGGAGGAAAAAAGTGGGGCTCATGTGCAGCGCCTCGCGCTTTAATTAGCTAATGGCACTCGGGTGTTTCATCCCCTGCTTCTGAGCTGATTGGACGCAAAAGACTCTAGTTACCCCTAGAACACCCACCAGTGCTCTACTACATCTGCAAGCGAAGGTTTTTGGCCACTCTCATCCAAGAATCAGTCTAATAAATCGGAATATATATGTTTGTTGGTTTCACATGAGTGAGAAAAGAGGAAATTCCATGATCTACGCTTTTTTTCCAGCATGTCCCATCCCCCTTCAGAAAGTATTTTGAGCGACTGTGTGTGTGTGTATGTGTGTGTGTGTATTTGGACAGCACTCTAATAGACAGGTAATGCTAGTGGGTATTTTAATTGTGAACTGTGGGTGGTTCTGTTTGTTGCTTTTGGTACTAATGCATAATCCGCAAAAAAATCGTAATCATAATTTTGGCACTGAAATAATTAATCATATTGACGTATGTGACTTCATGACTCCTGAAAAACAGGACATTATTTTAATAAGGTGAAGCAGAGTAATAAATAAAATAAGTTACACTTTTAGCACACAAACGAACACGAACAAAGCGGTTTCTGCCAATGTATAAAATAAAATAAAACAATTCAGCGTTTTTTGGAAATAAAAATTTCCAAATTTCCAAACATTTTCCAACTTCGTGTTGATTTTACTATTTGAATTATGAAGATGATCCGGTAGTTAGCTTCCGAGACCGAATCACCATGTTTGTTATATATATATATATATACTGTACATCGCTTCTCTAGCACGAGTTGAGAGACGGTTTACGTATTCAGTATATCTACGATGAGGGGATGTGAAGAAAAGAGTACCAATCATTGTAAACAGACAAAAAAAACGCAGAATCGGGTTTTGTTATTTTATACATTGGCAGAATCCGCTTTGTTCGTGTTCATTTGTGTGCTAAAAGTGTGACTTTAAGACCTGTTTCGCCGTGCAATGTAAGTCAATGGGGCAGAGAAAAAAACACATTTTGGATTATCAAGTTTGAATCTACGGAGCAACTATTGAAGATATCTCGAGTTACATCATGGCAAGGTAACTACACAACCCAAACTTCTACCAAACTTGAATTATGCTTTAAGGAAGATTCTATAAAAAAAAACATTTTCATCCAGACTTCCAGCCGAGCTTTGAGTCAGCTACTTTAAAAGAGAGGACTCAGAGTCGCTCCACAGTGACTCAGCCATTGCTCAGTATCCAGCTCAAAGAGGGATTCTCTGGTTTTAGCTGGATATTTATCTGACCTGCAGAGTTCGCAGTCCAACGCTCAGACACTTCACATCCACGGAGCCTGGCCCCCTGAGAACACAGGAAGATGTTCGAATCCTGAGACCAGAGGCGGACTGGATCCATTTTTTAATATTTATGCAGACAAGAGAGGGGGAAAAAGGCAATAAACCAAAATAACAGGCGAATTAGGTATGAAACACAACAGGATATTGCATGGGGATTATGTTTGATTCCTTTGTGTGTAGTGTGTCCCTGTTTGCTTCTTCCCTGCTACACAACATCCCGAGGAGGGCTTTAATTGGATGAGAGCGGTTCAAGCATGTACCTTCTCAAAGTTTATGGCACTATTTAAGCGCCTGGGACGCCGCTGTTTACAGATGGTCGGCGGAGACGGATGTATAGCTCTTTTTGTTGTTTTTATTATTTTCATGTTAAATTGGTTAAAACAAATATGAACTATGTAGAGATTGTGACAATAGCAGGGGTGAGGCAATGACTGTGGCTGTGATAATGACTTTTTCCTGCCAAAACGGAGTGTGAACTAAATGCCGTGCAGCTGTAGGAGAACCAGAGAGGGCCGGGTGTTATGTTTGGATATGAGCGTCCTGCCTCAAGAGCACCCACTGAATTCAGCTGCTGGAAAGATAATAAAGAGATTAGCCCCCATTTCCTTTGTTTTCTTCCTGAAGCATTCGGTTCTAAATCAAAATGTCTCTGCTTTTTCCCGATACTGGTTTCTCGGAGTTGTGGGAGTGTTGCTGTTGCATGAGTTTGTCAAAAAAGCACTGGCAACAAAACTGTGACATGAGATAAACTATACAGGAATTTTCTGTACGTTCAGACTCACACGGACACAAAAGCATGCAAGTGTGCCATGCACACACACTTTCTTTTCCTCAAAACTAACCTTAACCCTAACCTAAAACATAAATACAAAGGACTTACAGTAAACTCACATATAGCCATACAAATACTAACACAGCTAGAAATACACATGGAACGCATGTTTATTTTCTCTGGACCTCCCAGTTTATCTGTTGGATTCCCAAATCAACATACATCAAATCCCTGCTGATTAGCAGTGTTGAATCAAGCTTGAAAACATTTCACTCTTATGTTTATGTTCTGTCGGAAAAGTGTGAGCATTACAATCCAACGTATGCTTCTCACAGAATCAATACTTCCTATTGTAGGAGTCAATGGAAACCATTCCCCAATTTCTACATTACTTGTAAATATGTCTGTGTGAACACGTGTGTGTGTGTGTGTGTGTGTGTGTGTGTGTTGCAGGTCAGGGTGATGGGAAGGTTCGGTGTGGTTCTACAGTGCCTCATGTCCTGAGACAGAGTCCAGTGGCTTGTCCACACTGAGCTGAATTGTTTCAGTGTTAACATCTGGTAAACATCTCCCAAGTGCAACACATAAGCACACAAACACACATACACTTACACACATGAATTCACACAAGCACACACACACATACACACACGTGCGCCACGTACGACTATACAGTATATACACATCAGACTGTGCACACAAACATTCACTCTCTTCTGTCTTGTGTAACTGGAATACAACTTTAGTGCTTACTGGGGACACAAAAGTTTAACAGTCCAACAAATTAAAAAAAGTTACAAAAGGGAACTGCAACACTCAATGTAACAGAAGAACTATGAGTACAACAGGGAAAATTTATTCCAAATTGTCAGTTATTGCTGAGACCAAAAAAGCTGAAAAACTAACAAGCCCGTCTGTCAGAACGGCACCAACAGTGCAGTGGGTCTTTTCAGCTTCAATCAACACTCACTTCAGAGATACCATAACATGTACCAAAATCAGTTAGAATCAACACAATCTCATTCAGCGGCAGTCAACATTCACGTAATTGCAACTTTCTATTCCCTTTCAAATGAGTTCACCTCAAGTTTTCATGCAAACCACAGAAACTACAAAAGACGGACAGGAAAAAAATTTAAATACAAAACAAAGCCTCAATTTCTTAATAAAAAAGAAAGACATATAACAGGTGCTCTTGAATATTGCCGACTCAGTCTTCTCAATAATTCGAATTTGGATGGCTTCCTAAGGATGATGAACACAACTTCTGACAGGGGCTTTGGGTGAAACTAAGAATTGAGCAAGACTAGAGAGTGTTACCGCTTGTCCCTGCAGCTCCCTACTGGAGACTACTACATTTCTCGAATGTTTGGTTTGGATATAAAGGCAACTCACTTAATACTTGTGGGACAGCTAAACATTTAAATTTAAATTTAAAGGGATCAAGTGTAGGCATTGTTTGGTTATGCTAACCAGATGTGTCGGCTTTTCATGATCTGAACCCCTTGTCTTAAAAAATGGAGTGCTCAAAGAAAATAAACATGGCTTCGCACTACACAAATTGTGGGCTAATTGTGTATTTGGACTGAATCATTCTTAAGATTCGAGGGCTTTTTCCATTTACGAAAGGATGACGGAGAATGACAGTTTGACGTTGATTAGTGTGTTTGTTGACTTGTGGAATTGGAGCTTTACCTGTAAAGAATACAACTGCAAATGCAATTATCTAGTGACAAGGTAACCATCCACGTCCACGTCTTAGTGGAAAAAAAACTTGAAACAATTTAAAATGTTACTGCTAAAATATAGGACGATTCTCTTTCGTACCAAAAATAAACACAATGTTACGCTCATGCAATTAACAATGAAGCACGTCTCGTCTCGTTTTAGGTTGTATGCATTTTGTGCATATAGTTGGCATATAAGTTGGCATATAGCATGTACTCAAAAATATATTTGAAGAAATAATAAAAATAATATAATTGACATTATACATAAGATCATCAAGATAACAGGGCATAGCTTCCAGATTGGGAATGTATTTTTTTGAATAATTAGGAAATTTTGCTTATTTGGATTTTGTTTCGACCAGGTACCAGGACACATTAAAATGGACCCCAGGCCGCTCATTAAAATGGACCCAATTTAGTGTTGTGTGTTGGGTCATTACTTTGATACACTAGCAGGGAGGGTGGAAAATGAAAGGGATTTTAGAGCCCACGGGGGGCTTGGCCTCTAGCCTGGAGTGTGTGTTTGGGGAGTGTGTGTGTGTGTGTGGTGGGGTTGTGGGGACCTACCATGCACTTGTTGGGTTTTTCACCAGAGTGGACCCTCATGTGGATGAGAAGCTTGTAGCGGGCGTTAAACGGCTTGTAGCGGCGGATGCACCCAGCCCAGAAACAGGTGAAGTCCTCTCCTTTGCGCTGGTCAATGTGCACCTTTTCGATGTGCCTCACTAGTTCCTCCTGCTGGTCATAAGCAGCACTGCAGTCAATCCAGCGACAAACCTGCTTATCGCCTGGAGCCGACCCACCGAGCTCATCTCTCTCTGGGTCTGAGTGAGATCTACCGGTGCCTCTAGATGAGGACTTGAGTCCCAGAGAAGAGGCTGGTGCTGTGAACTGAAGGTGGAGCAGCTCCCCGGGACTGGGGCCCACATATTGGTGTAGGTGGTAGGGTGGAGGCATGGCAGGCCGAGGGGGAGCTGGGTTATGTGGCTGACGCGGGTGGCCACTGCGCCCATTAAGGTTGTGGTGATGGTTAAAGTGGTGCTGAAAGAGCACATCTTCGCTGGAGGAGAAGTCATCCAGGGGCTCCTGTTTCAGGGCTGCAGCCAGCCTATGGCCTCCGTCTTGTGGTGTCCCCACTCCGGGAGTATGTCCTGACATCAGAGCCTCACTCATCAGCAAGCCAAGCCCTTCAGAGCATGCTCTGGGCCCACCTCCAGCCCCAGGCCCCTGCTGCATGGAGCCCTGCTCCTCGCGCAGACCCTGGCTCTGCCTCTGGCTGTGCTCCAGCTCCAGAGACGACACCGAGGAAGACGAAGAGGAAGAGGAGGAGTTGGAGGAGGAGAGGGACAGCAGACAGCTCTCCCGTCTCGTAGGCTGCTGGGGGCTGCCGTGAGGCGGGGGCAGGGGTGGGGGCTTGTGGGGAGCGGCCTGGGTGGAGTAGGTGGAGGAGGCAGGGGAGGTGGTAGAGGAGGCGGAGGAGGAGGAAGAGGAGGAGAAGCCGGTGTTGCTGGTGTGGCTGGGCGAGGGGTTGGTGCGGAGGCTGTTGACGCTGGCCACCGCTGACATCTGGGAGGAGGAGCAGATGATGGAGGTGATATCAATCCCCTCGCAGGCAGCGCTGGCGACCGTCGGGGACCCGGTGACGGCGGCTCTACTGTTGCTGGTGGCAGGGTTGGACTGCGACGCCAGGGACAGGCAGTGCCTCTTCGGACTGCTGCCGTCGAGCAGCCGCGCTGAATGACGGGATCCAGTGGGGGACAAAGCCAGTGGGGAGGAGCCATCTTCATTATTAAAGGCGCAGGCTGCGTCCGCTGACACGCCGCTCGTCGTGCACACCCGCTCACCGCTTCCGCTGTTGCTAACGTTCACAGCTTCCACCATTTCCCCCCTCCCTATGCTGGCAGCCATGCCCACCCTGGAGCACTGAAAACCGGCCTGGGCCACGCAGAGGGTCCCCCCCATGGAAGAATTCTTATAGCCCATAGTGGCCTCCTGTTTGATAGCATAGGGCACAGCGGCTCTCCCGCTGTTAGTGCTGTGGCTGTCCTGGTTCGGAGAGCCCACCGGTAGGGACCTCTGGAAAGCAGAGGATGATCTGTGAAAGGAAAAGAGAAAAGCCCATTGAGGGCTATTTGAGCACTATGCCATTAGGGTGACACAGGGAGGGAATATGAGGGCTATTAGCTAAATGCCTGTTGAAAGATACAGAGCTGCTCATCATCTCTGTTAACAGATAGGCCTACCGCCACCTATACCTCAACCTCAGACGACTCAAGTATTCACACTAGGCCTCTTATAGAGAGGAAATTAGGAAATGTTGGAAAACTGTTGGAAGCAAGGAACCGTCCACAGCGAGAGAGCCACAGTAGTTTCACAAATAACTGGAAATGAAACCTTCTGCTGGCAAGATGTTATGAATGGGCATTTATAACTAAGAGAGGGGTGAAGGGGGGGGGGGTGTCCAGAGAGAAGGAGAGGCCACTGGCCAATGTGTCTCTCTGACAGGCTTTGATGACACAAAGGGGTTAAACCCAATCCAAGGTTTAAAAAAAATAGGGAGTCACCTGTTTTGGTGGCATAATGGTGGCCTATGAAGAGTCACCATGTACAATACTATGTATTATGGTGGGAATCTTTGCTGCCCTGAATGGAAAACTGGGCTCAGATTACTCCATGCGTCGCTGTGATCTCCTACATAATCATTCCTGTCAGTTGACTCATTATGGATTTTGTCCAAAGCCCCTGAGTGATGTGAGAAGGGCCCTCTTTTCTTTGGGTTGTCTCATGAAGGAATCGTCTTTGTCCCCTCTCCTGACCACGCCGGGGGGAAACAAGAATCTAGCTAGCAACGCACGAGAGCCCCAGGCCAGCTCTATCACCACTGTCAATAACAACTCCTATCCTATCCATTCCATTTGTTTGGGCCTTTCCTTTCCTGTTTGAATGTACTTATTTTACGTATTTGTACGTATTTTAAGACTATATAATAGTGTTGAGAGCTCAAAAAACAGACACAAACATGACATTAGTGACAGCTTTGATCGCACATCTTACCTGGAGTCTTGGCATCCTGGGCTGTCCAGCAGGTGTATGTCGTGGCTGGGTCGGTCACAGTGGAGGCTGTGCTGGTATTGCCCCCCTGAATGACCCACCAGTGGCAGCGCCAAGCTCTGCCCACAGCACATCAGGGACCCCCTGCCACCACCACCACCGTTGATGCTGCTACCCAGCTCACTGGCACCTTCCTTCTCAGTGTAGTAGACACCATTCACTGGAAGACCGCAAAACATCAGAAAGTTAGTCAGAAAGCCATTACTCAAACTGATCAACTTGCTAGTCCATTAAATACCCTTGCCAATTTTGTATTATAATTAGTGTGGTTGCAAAGCAAGCCACACTATTGATATTCTGTCTTATTATTATTAAATTTTTTATTTTTATTATTCTTTGCCTCATTTTGCGTAACTACCTCCTCCTACAGTTTTTGAGGTATCAACACCAAACCAATGCCAAAAAATTGCACATGTCAGTGCAGTGCGTGTCTATTTATAGTCAAAATATTGTACCCTTTTTTAAATATTAATTTATTTCAATATTAATATCTATTATAGAAAGTGAATGGGGCCAAAACACTCAAATCAATAAATCCAAACATGAACATCTGGGAGTGATCAAATTTGGTACACAGATGGACACCGGAAGTAAGCAGGTCTCCAAAAAGTTTGGTAGCACTTTGACCACAGGGGGCGCTATAACTCATATTTATACCTAAACAGCCACGCCCCCTGCCCCCTTTGCCGAAAATGTATTTGACATACTGAATCATTTTGCCTAAAGGACCCATAAGGTCCGTCTGGATAGTTTTTTCTGTACCTTGAATGGTTTGGAAAACCTTGAAAATCTTGAAAAATAAACCGTACATGCTAAAGACACCACATTTGGTACACGTGCTGCTCTCCTCTGCCTGACCAAAACGTATATTTAGTTTTTTTGATTGAGATAAAAATGGCCAAGTTATGCACAAGTTATTCAATCAATCATAAGTCCGGTTCAGAGTAGCCCAGGGACCTAGAATTGTGTGTGTACTTTAAGACCATAGGTCTTAGGCCTTAGGTAATGTGTAAAGTTTGACGCCACAGTGTCAATCGAAACTTACCACTGTTGCAGGTGCCTGCCGAGCTATTATCTATAATGGAAGTCAATGGGGACTTTGGACTCCAAAGGTGAACAACTCAGAGTTGTCAAAGTTGGTACACATATAGAACCCGCGCATATGCAGGTCTACAAAAATTGAAGTACCACTTTGACCATAAGGGGCGCTATACCTCGCGGTCAAATTAAATGATCAGCCGGGCACATCTAAGGATGTGGCATGTTTGTGTATTAGCCTTGCTTGCATTAGCATATTAGCATGCTCACGGAAAATTGCGCATACGAGGAGTTGGCTCATGCAACCACATGCATTTTGTTCAGAAAATGCACATGGCGACATGTCTAGTTATAATAATTATAATTTTGTATTATAATTCAATAGATTTGAAGTACGCCCTTTTTTACCTTCCTCATATGAACTCTGGCAGAGCAGGGCACTGATCCAAAGTCACAGAGAGAGGTTAAAGGAGGGCTCAGTCAACTGTGGACTTGCCATTGAAGTGCTGCTACAAAGTGGACCATGCTAGCTAGCAGTGGCATGTTGAAACACTATTGGAAGAGAATAAATATTCCCGAAAGGAACACTCTCTGGCTGCGACTACAGTGTTGATGTATGGAGACTGTGGTCTTCGTGAATGTCCAACTACTGACAGCGAAGGACAATTCACAGAGATGTGTTGCTAAATAAGCAGGGTAGTTGATGTTGTGTGTTGTGTCTGCCAAAAGCATGGAGTGTATTCCAACGCTTGAAAAATACCACTTTGGAAAGTGTCATAGCTGTTTAACAATGGACAAAGTTATTTTATGTTGTAGCAATACTGTTATTGTATTGTATTTTTCAACAAAATTGAATTGTGACTTTTCCATTGTTGATCGTTGCAGCAAATTCAAATGCAACACAGATTAAGGCTCCGACATTTCTTTAAACTTTTAAACCTAATACTAATGGACTATTACTCTGAATGGATGAATAATATATTTGAAATGATGCAATGAATGAAAATGGCTTGAAAAGTGATGAGATGGGTAAAAAGGAGAAGAAAGCAAAGGAAGTATTAGATGCATGAATAAATATTTGCACATGGTAAGCTGATATCCTGGCTCACTCTGTGTGGCGACTGCCACATGTCCTCCAAACTCCTCCAAACTTCCCTAACTCAATTTCTCAAATTCAATTTGCTGTCCGCTGTGCTTCTGACAACGATATTGCACCATGAGTGGTTACTGAGGTGGTCGCCCAACACAGTGTGACTGTAGCACCGCAGATCCAAGGAAGTAAGAATCTATCGGAAACTATGAATATGGCGCGCATGAAGTGGTTTGATATTTCCAGCGAAAATATGAACATTCCAAATTCATGAAAATAGGTTATTTTGTTAAAATGTAAAATAAATGACAGTGCCACCAGGAATACAAAATAGCTGAGGAACTGTGAACACTTTAGAGAAAAAAACAAAACAAAACAAAACAAAAACGAAGGAAACAGAACAGAACGGAAGGCAGAACAAGCTGGTATCCTGAAGGACTGCAAGGACCATGCTGGTTTTACTCAAAAGCCATTAACAAAGGGCAAGATGTCTTCATCCATGCTGGAGTCTGCTTTCAGGCAAAACATTTATGTTGATCAAATTGTGGATTGTTCTCTTATGCTTTTATCCTGTTTTGTATTTTTTTCTTTGATGGGTTAGTGATCTAACCCATTTTGTGTAAATTTTTTCAAGACTGGCAGACAAAGCCAAATGTTTCTTGCCACAATTTTGAGTAATTCAATCAGCATGGCCAGAGGTGACTAGCACCATCTAAAATCTCTTCATTAGCGCTTGACTGTCCATATACACGCACACAAGCTAGCAGAAACCTTCTTACATACAAAACATAAACATGGATGTTATGAAGCACAGCAATCGGGGATATCTTCATTTGAACTACATGCTTATGCCAAACCTCAAGATCACACACACACACACACACACACACACACACACACACACACACACACACACACACACACACACACACACACATATAAAA
>OOFB01003373.1:7108-25160 GCA_900323305.1 Trachyrincus murrayi
GCAAAACCCCCCCCCCCCCCCCCCCCCCCCCCCCTACCCTTCCCTGCCTGACAACACTGCTGCCATCCCATAATATTCTCACACATGCACGCGCTGCACACACACACACACACACACACACACACACACACACATATTAATACGCAGCAGTGCGCTTGGCTCTTTGTTGGCAGAGATGCCTGGGCGGCAGTGGAGTGAGCACGCTCAGACGGAGTGGTCATGTTTCTGCCAGAGAGGACTCCTTGGTCTACACACTCCTTGGTCTACACAGGCTAGGGGGGAAAGGAAGGTCCCTAGTGTAGAGTACAAAAGGTTGTGGGGTAAAAGAGAAAAAAAACACTGAGACAATCATGATCGAGAGGCACCATTTCAATCTCCATCTCCATTATATTCCCCTTGTGGAGAAATCTGTAGCGCAGTAGTTTATGTAGTCAGTGGATGCTGGCAACCATTTTAAAATTAGGTCAACCTTCCATCCCATGCATGATAAGCATCAGCCGACCGAGCCCAGGGAGAAGCAGAGATTTGCCTTAGTCATTTAACAGATGCTTTTATCCAAAGCAACTTTGTTGTCAAATACAGGGTCATTAAGGAGCAGGTATAGCAGTTAGGGCATCTTTGCTCCAGGATGCCCACGGTTATGCTGTAGACATTGGGGATCAAACCCAGTACCTTTCAGCTGGGAGTAAAACACCCTAGCCATGGCACTATCCTGGCTGCCCCCATTTACATCTGAGTGTCTGTGAAACGCTGTTAAAAAAAAGGTTTATACCGCCCGCCACTGAAGGCCAGTAAGTAATCTTTACATGGAGGGCAAACTCCTCGCTGACGCTTTAATAAGCATCCTCTTTAAGTCCTGCAACCGGGGATACAGTCAATCGGCGCAGGGGCCATCTCAACATGATGTAGTGGCTACAAATGGGGGGCAAGATGAAGATAAAATAAAAGGGGGAGTTATTTACGAGAGAAGGGGTGAAGGGATGAAGGGATTAACGTAACGGAGGCGCCGGACATGACAGCGGGCCGCTGGTCGCCATGGCGTTGCTGCGGGAGACAGCAGGAAGACGTCACATGAAGAAACAGGGGACACAAAGGGATGAATACGACACAGAGGGAAAAAAGACAGGCCTAAAGTCAACCTGTCTTTACAGATACTGAACCAAGAGAAGCCATCATGCGAGAGAGGAGGGAGGTGGAGCGAGAGAGAAGCTGTGTGCGGGTGTGTATGTGAGGGTGGAGGGGTGGTTGGTTGGGGGTGGTCATGGTGAGCAGGGTGTCAGAGGGTTCAGGTAGCCTGGTCATCTACAGGCCTTGAACCTGGAAGCCACTGGAGTTGGCCATTGTTTTGGTTCCAGCCCCACACAGGCTCTCAATTGACTCAACAAATGAGCCTTTAAGAGCAACACTTAAAATAATACATTACTGTACTTATTAAAAGAAGGCATACTCTAAAGACGAAGAAGTGCAATTCTCTATTTCCATGATTAGATAAAAGATTAAGATGAAACCGTTCTTCCACTATTCTATTCTTTTGGCAGGGAAAAAAACAGATTCCCCGAAAATGCATGTATATCTAGGAAGCCCGTCTCCTCTGGGTGTTCTGGTGAGATATGGGTTCACGACCAACGTCTCTCCTCCTGTGTGCGTCCACGCTCTCCTGAAGTCCTTCCTCTCCCCCCTATCTTGTGATTTATTTGCCTCAGTTCCAATATTTGTCAGCGGTGTGTTTTCTCCCCGCTTGTCTAAATGTCATCCCTTCTTCTAAGACAATATGGGGAGGGGGAGAAAGGGGAGAATGAGAGGGCAAGTGTGGGGGAAGACAGGGAAGGAGGTGGAGGGGGACCTCGTAAAATGAGCAACAAAGTTTGGGAAAATTAAACATTAGGTAAGCCTCTTTTTACATATACATACATAGGTGGGAATGTGCTGTGTCAGAGCTCTGTGGGGTGTCTGTATATGGATCTATAGAATATCTATAATCTTATATTGAAATGAAACGATTTAACTATTGCACTGCATGCTGGGTAATCCAGTTATTGTGAGCATGGTCCCCAATAGTGCCACTCCAAAAGTTCTACTAGAAGACACACTTATACAAACATATACAAATAAACACATATGCATACATATGCATATGTGTTTATTTGTATATGTTTAAGTGTGTCTTAAACATATACAAATAGCCACCTTCCCCATGCCTCCTCCCCACCCACCACCCTCACTCCTCACATCATCACCTCCCTCTCTCTCTTTCTCTCCCTCTCTCTCTCTCTCTCTCTCTCTCTCTCTCTCTCTCTCTCTCTCTCTCTCCTTTATAACCCATCACTCCCTTCTTGCAACTCTCACTCCCTCTTTCTGTTTTAACCGGACAAGACAAAAATAATCACAGGTCCATTAGGATCAAACCATAATTTTTTTGCGCTTTGAGATTGATTTTAAGCTCCATTACTAGGTGTTGAAGGTTTACTAGTTTATTAATATTGATTTGATGACAGAAACGTGATCATGGATATGCAGAGATTCTTTCTTTTACATTTCTAAACATCTGCTGGGGATTCAATGCACTTCTTTGAGCATGCTTCAGATATATTGTGAAAATTGGGATTAAATTACAATTTCCTATACATCTATACCGAAAGAGGACAACTGGTTACAAGGCAAGAATTGGTAAGAAATATAATTGACTTAATCCTATAAAGAAATCAGGAAAATCTTCAAATGGATTTCCAGGTTTCAATATGTGTGGACAGTTGTACAATTTGTGCCAATTTTAGATTCCTTCATCTGCAGAAATGTAGAAAAATCGGTACATATTACAAATAGAGTAGAGTACAGATCAAATGATAAAAAATGATTCAAACAAATCTGATCAACAGGTATGTTATCATTGTTCTAATTTTTTTTATATCAGTTCAATTTGCCAATGATCATTTAAAACGTGTAGTAGGAGTAGACATGGGGTTCTGTACCTTTTTTTCATCAGCGCCCCCTCAGGGTTAACTTTAGCAGTACATCGCCCGGGTCAGACAACAGGGGGCCCTAAGGAAGATTTTCTTTGGGGGCCCTCCTTACTTTGCCTGGAGCCAAGAACTATGAAATAAAAGACAGACAGACAGACAGAGACAAGAAAACATTAAAAGATCGTCTTTTATTATTTTATTTTTTATTTTAAAGCAGAAGACAACCATTCATAAATGTTTCCTACTGAAAAACATTTTCTTACATGATTGTCATTCATAATTTACAGCATAGGCTAGTATATTGCCATGAAACCTAATATAAACTCAAGTTTTTCTTTTGCCAACCAGATATAATTACAATCAATTAATGGAGATTGATTTTTCTAGAATGGAAATGCTATCATGTTTTACGCAAAGTATTATGTACATTGAAACAGTATAGGCCTATTACATCAGAATTCACTATGGACAACTACAAGCATTCTCTCACTGGGCTTTTAATGCAAACCACCACCAGAGGGGGACATAACTCCTTTAGAATCGATCTTTTGCCTGCCTCCACCTGCAGCTGTCGCCAGCTCAGGCAAGCGTTTGCTTCGCAATTGCGTATTCAGCGTATAGGGCAGGCCGCCACTGAGCTGGGTATACGGAATTTAGTTTTTTATTTAAATTTTTCTTCGTAACGTGGGACATTTTGGGTACTACTGTGGCAATGGAATGTTTATTCAATTCAAACTTTATTCGTTTTTTTTATTTGTTTGATACGGGTCTACGGGTCTGTCGATAGTTTGCTGCAGAAAAAAGTTGCGAAACGGGAGCTTTCTCTGCAACTACCTGTTTTCAACAAAATTATAATAATAATACAATCTCAAACCAAGTCATTGTTTTTAAATAAATGTTTTCAATTTGCTTAAATCAGAGTGTTAGATCGACTCCCGAAAACTCCGGTATGGAACTAATGCTATAGTCACGCTGACAAGCTAGAATAGCAAATACAGTAAGAAGCTAGAAATATGTTTAATTAATGTTCATCCGATCCTGGCCTTTGCTGCGTTGCCCTTTCAGCACAAAACATTTGACTCAAAACGGAGAATATTCCCTGCATGTAATGTGATAAATACCAGAATTTTATGACGTTCAGAATTCTAAAACGAACACCCCTTTTTATCTCTTAACGCCCCCCTTTTAAGTGTTTTTGTCTCAGTACCCCCTCCATCCCGCAAACGCCCACTGGGGGGCGGTACCGCCCCCGTTGGAGCAAACTACTTTTCCACCACCAAATTTATCATCACTCACTTACTCCTCACTGAACCTGATCAACAGATATGCGGGGACCACAAGCATAGACCAGCTGTGGGACCTACGGGCCAGAGCCACTGGGAGGACAGGAGAGCGCAGGGGAAGCTCACTACCTGCCGTCCAAGGACCCATCGCCTGAGACACATAGACGGACAGACAGACAGTCTGATGCCAACTGTCTCTGCTGTCAATCTCACGACACCACTCCTCCTGCTGTTGCTATGGGCAATCCACCCCTCCATGGCAACCAACTGGCTGTAAGTCTGGCGCGCAAAAAGGCAGCGAGAGAAAGGAGAGTTTTGTTTGTCATGCTATAACTTTTAAAAGATGGTGACGTGTCTCTAAATCTCTTTCTGTCGCTCCCCTTTCTCCCTTTGTGTCTCTCCACTCTGTGACCTTTTCTCTTTTTCTCTCTCCGCCTTCACTGTGCCTTCTCCGTCCCCTTTGTCTGTCAGTCCTTCCCTCGTTTCCTTTCTCCCTAAAAACGACTCCCCATTGTTACCTCCGCCACCTTCTTTTTTCCCCTCCCTTTCTCTCCCTGCTTTCTGTACGCCTTCGCTGTTCTTCTCCCCACCCTTGTTACTCATCTCCTCCTTTACTGCCTCTCTCTATGAAACTCGGCATCCTCCATGTGCCCCCCCCCCATGCCCATACCCCCCTCCTAATGATGCGTGCCCTGTTCCCAACCTGTTCCCAACCTGTTCCCTGCCTTGTTCCCCCCCAGCTCCCTGGCCAGGCTGCCCCGCTCCAGGCCCATGTCAGGTGATGCCCCCTGCGCGCGGCTCAGAGGGCTGTCCCCGGGGCAGGTGGGAGTGTGTAGGGCGAGGGGGGAGGTCATGGAGTCCGTGCGCAAGGCAGCCGAGATGGTCATCGAGGAGGTATGGAAATCAGGATGCCGTCGTTAACGCAGTTATTGTTCATATCGACACTGTGTCCGATAAACCGTTAAATGCCACTTTTCCAACGTGAATATTAAAACTTTAGTGCCAGCACCAGTTCAGGAACCGGCGGTGGAACTGCTCCACCACCCCACGTGGGATCAACGTGTTTGGGAGAGTGATGAACCAAGGTGAGAGGGTGTGAGGATTTCCGCAGACGGTTCTTCCTGCAGGGAGGGAAGTGTCAACGTAGCGCATCTTCTTCTTCTCTAATGTTGCGCTCCCATCCTCTTCCGTTTTGTTTTTTTTAAACCAGGGACGCGCGAGGCGGCCTTCGTGCACGCTCTGTCCTCGGCGGCAGTGGCAATGGCGGTGACGCGGGCCTGTAGCCGGGGGGAGCTAGAGAGGTGTGGCTGTGACAGGAAGGTCAGGGGGGTCAGCCCAGAGGGTGAGCTCATAAACACACGTGTCCTCATGAACACAAAACAGATGAGTCTTATTGAAATATGTTTAACAATAATGTGTTGAATGAGTTGAATCAGCTCTCTTTCCGCTCTCTCTCTACCATTCTGTCTCTCTCTCACTCTCTCTATAGTACCACTACACACCACGTCAAATTCCTTGTATGTGAAAGCTTACCTGGCAATAAAACACTTTTCTGATTCTGATTTTCTCTCTCCCCTGAACACAGGGTTTCAGTGGTCAGGCTGCAGTGACAACCTGTCCTACGGCGTGGCCTTCTCCCAGACTTTTGTGGATGAACTAGAGAGAGCTAAGGGCTTATCAGCAGGTCGACCCCTCATGAATATCCACAACAACGAAGCCGGGCGGAAGGTCGGTCGGTGGTAGCAACAGCCTGATTCATCCATTTCTCTTTTTCATTTCTTTACGTTAATCACAGTGCAAGCAAGACTTTTTATCATTTTTCTCCTCAACCCAAAAATGTTTCATTGTTAATAAATGTTTGCTGTCGTTCCTCTTTTCGAATCCAATTGTCTATCTCTCTCTCTCTCTCTCTCTCTCTCTCTCTCTCTCTCTCTCTCTGTCTGCCCCTCAGGCTATTCTGCACAACATGCAGGTGGAGTGTAAGTGCCACGGCGTCTCAGGCTCCTGCGAGTTGAGAACCTGCTGGAAGGTCATGCCCCCGTTCAGGCGTGTCGGCGCGGTGCTCAAGGAACGCTTCGACGGTGCCACGGAGGTATCGCAGCATCCTAGCTAGTTCTCCCGAGAAATAACAGAATAGAGATTCGAGGGCTTGGAGGGTTGGGCTTTCAGAGTGACAAGAGACAGGGAAGTGGGTCGAACAAGAGAGGGAATGGCACGTAGCATATGACCACAGGTCAGAATCGAACCAGGGTCGCTGCCAGTGTTCATTTTTCCAGCAAATTTTGATTTAGTTTACGATGTAGGCGTATTGGCTACATGATTAGCGCATTAGTGCAATGAGTCACCAAGCTTCCCCCAAGTGCTAAAGATTCCTGATCAGAAACCCAAAAGGTTTGATGTGGATTGTTGACCTATTGATCCATCTCTCCATAAACCCGGTCTTCATCGCAGGTGCGTCTGACTCGTATAGGATCCAGGACTGCTCTCTTGCCCAGAGACCCCCAGGTGAAGCCCCCAGCCGCCAGGGACCTGGTGTACCTGGCTCCTTCACCGAACTTCTGTCATCTGGACCCCGACAACGGTATACCCGGCACAGCTGGGAGACGCTGCAACGGTGAGAGCTGCCATTCTGAAACCCCATAGCTATGACATAATGTGTATATAATAGGAACAAACATGTACATTTAGTCATTTAGCAGAGGATTCTTTTCCAAAGCGACTTAACAAGCATACAATCAAAATTGGAGTAGCTACAAAAAAGTGCAGCACAGAGTAGCAATAGAGAAACAAAGAAACAATTCACATCAATCCAAAAACACACACGTATCAGTCAACTCCTTGATAGTCATTATTAAAAAAAACGTAAACGTGTTGTTACTCTGGTCGTAGGCACGTCCCGGCTCGCCCCGGACGGCTGTGAGCTGGTGTGTTGTGGGCCCGGGTACCGAGCAGGCCGGGCCGAGGTGGTCCAGCGGTGCTCCTGCAAGTTCTCCTGGTGCTGCTCGGTCCGCTGCCAGCAGTGCAAGAACACAGTGACTATCCACAGCTGCAGAGTCTGATAGGGCTTAAAGAATGCACACACACACTACACAAAAGACAGATAGTATTACACACACACTTACTATTAAACACGCCTCTTATAACTCATGGTTATTTGAATAACTCATTTTTAAAGTAATCTACTCCACTGTATCCTGTAGTAGTGGCCAGGGTTGAGTTTTACACACAGTTTTAGGGCCAAAGCAAGTAGGAGAACCATGGGCCAAGCCATTGAAGGAAATATACACACTCATATCAGGACAGAGTCAGACAAGAACAGACCAGCAGAGGAGCACAGGCATGGGCACATATCCACAGTGTATCTCATAGAATTGACAGATGTTTTGTTTCTTTGAAATTAACCAATACTAATGGTATTACAGCACTTACTGCTCGTCTGCGCATCCACCTATGATTTCATCCCACTGTCATAGGCTAGAAACTCTTTGTGCATTTAATGTATTTATATATTTTTGTGTCTCCGTCTTATTTATTTGTATCTGCCATTCAGTCCTCGCTCTTCTTTCCATTCAAAACAGTGGTGCCTTAAACAGCAAAAAGTAACTTTCTTATCAGTGTCTTGTGTTTGTCTCACGCTAACGTGATCCTTTTATGTATGCAACCGCAAAAAAAAATCTGTTTTTAGGGCAATTAAAAAGGTATTGTAGTTCATCCAATCTGGATTGTTTTTTTTCTTGTCTATAAATAAAGGGAAAATGACAGACTGGTAGATAGGTAAGCTTTTTAAAAAATATTAAATTCAGTTAAATTATTTAATTAATTTCTATTTCATTTGTAACGATATTTACAAAGCCCATTCCAAATAAAAAGACCATAAGGATGCACCTTTCAGTCAAATCATTTTATTACAAACATTCTCTGATTGCTAACACCCAAAAGGTTCCGAAGAAAAATGATCTCAAGTTCTATAAAGATGAGGAGCTGGTGAAAATAGTACAGTTTATTTTGTTATATTATCAATCACAGAATATGGATACACTGGCACAAGTTCCAAATGCAAGTCCCAAAATAAATGACTCCTTGAAAAAAGTCATAGAATTAATATAACATACACAAAAATAACAAAATATAATTGATTTCAAATCAAGCCGCCAGCAAAAAGGCAAATTGGCAACAATGCACTTGGTCTTCCCAAAATTCCCTTGGAGGACGAAAGAAACAGCTAGCCTGGTTTGGAGTGACGATAAATCTCTTGTACGTTTCTTTGTACAATCAATCAAAGTGGCAGAAAACAAAGATACAGCATTACTCAACCGTAAGTTGCTCATCGAATCTACAAAAGCACTGCATACTAAAACTTAAAGGAATAATACAGCCTAAAACACTTTGATCGTTATAAACGTCTATTGGTGATGTACAATGCACCCAAGGTCCTATTTTACCGTTTTGTGTAGTATTTCACTTTGCCGTGGCTAAAATCGATTTCTGTAGACGCTACTACGTCACACGGAGATATTGCTGCAGTAGTTATAATGGGGTTTAATAGGAGTGTATGTCTTCAAATGGATGTTGCATCAACCATCAGTATCAGATATTAGTTGAATTCCCATATGACAACAATTCAGGGGTTCTGTCTCAGAATCACTACATATCAAATTCTTGCAATGTTCCTATGGCGAGAAATCAGTAATTTAGTAAGGGGACACACACATTCTTGCCGGGCCAGCAGCCTCGTAAATCCAGAATGCTCTTCGTCTTTGCGGCCTTGGGGCGTAGCCATGATCTCCGTACAGTTGCCGAGGCATGGCCTCAATCGAAGAGGAAACGGCCTGTTAGTCACTGTTAACCTGGCCGATTTGGTCTGTTCTGGCAGCTCTGGGATCTCCGCCCAGATATGGCCGATGTCCCTAGGTTTCGACATGCGGTCCCGTACCAGTTGGGCAGCGATTCATTGGATATCCCTTTTTTTCTTTGAGTATAAACTTGCAAGCCTCAGCGATAGCTGCATACCGAAACATTCACAAGTATATGCTATAACTCTGTGAAAGGTTTATTTTACAGTCGACATTTGATAGCCGTGCGGCATACTGTATCATAGCATACTGCCAAATGTCTAGCTAGCTTTCACAATAAATAATAAAGCCTGTTATACATATCGTTATAATACATTTGATTAATTTATTCAATTTATAAATGTACAATTTACAGAATGTTTCCTCCTGATGTTGAGACGGGGTAGCGAAAGTCATTCTGGGTAACGTAGGAAAATAGCACACTGGAGCAGATCACGGGAAGCCTGACACGATAGCCAGTGACAAATTGCAAATAACGATTAAGTACAATATTACAAAAAATAGGACCTTGGGTTCGTTGTACATCACCAATAGCCATTTTATAACGATGTCAACGTGTTTTAGGCTGTATTATTACTTCAACGTAAGTGTAACTAGAAAAAAATAAAATCATTTGTTGGTAGGCAGAAAAAATGCCTGGAAAAAAGGACACAAAAAGTAGGCAATATGTTGGCTGCAACCATATACAAATATTTCCTAAAAAAGAGGGGGTAATGGAGTGCGGCGGGGGGGCCAGCCCCACCCGGGTATCGGTAGGAATAACACTGCTATTACTAGAAGCAGGAAGACAAGCGGAGGAGTGAAACGTGGTCCTCCCACTGTGGTGACAGCATAAGGACAACACAGGTTCTCTCCAACGCAGCCTCTTTCAATACATAATATGAAGGCACAATCTGTGTACATGGATCACAGCGTACATCAATGCCATTTCATCCCTCCTCTCTTGTTCTGTCCTTTTCTCCCCTCCATCCCCACAAGCCGTTGATCCGTATCTCTCGTGTTTTGTATTCACCCTGGTTTCTCCCTCCCTCCCCAGTTTGTTGCTGCTCGTCTAGAGCAGCATGCAGCGCTTCTTGGGCTTGGTCTCTGGTGGCTCAAGGGCGGCCAGGATGGCCTCGTCAAACACGTTCTTCAGTCCTCTCTTCATGAGCGAGGGAGGTATAGAGAGAGAGAGAGACAAAGTGGTGCAGCTCATTAAAAGGGTTAGTTCAGGATTTTGGCTTTTTTGCCTCCCTGGGGTTAGACAAGAGCAGTGAAACCACTTTTTTTGTGGATCGGTTCAGTGATCCCCCGGTACGTACCTGGTACCGGTTAGCATTAGCGTGCTGATGTAAATTCCCAGGTGCCAGAGCATTAGCTCCACAACTCAACTTAATACACCTTCCAGATAATGCAAACATAAAACTATTTCCGTGTGTATATCTGGAATAAACTACGTTAAAATGGTAAATTCCAAAAACGGGAATTCAGCTTATTTTACAAGAAGTTACTATTAACTAGCACTATTTGGTTCCGGTAGCCCTGAGTGCTTCATATCAGTTGTGTTGTTATTGTCGGGGCTACCTGTACCGTTGCACACAGCCCAGCAGAAGAAGAAGCGGCTTTTCGGCACGAAATAGTAATTGTAAAATAAGCTGAATTCTCGTTTTTGGAATTCGCCTTTTTAACATAGTTTATTGCACATATACACATGTAAATACATTCAGGTTTGCATTATTTGGAAGGTGTATTAAGTTGGAGTTGTGGAGTTAATGCTCTGCACGCTAAACTGCTCTTGTCTTACCCCGGGAAGGATCACAAAAGGCGAAAAAGCCCAAATTCTGAACTAACCCTTTAATTCCTCTTTGTGGCTGCTTTTCAATAAAATACATTATGGATATAGTGGCAGTATAGTGTAGTGGCTAGGATGCCCAACACCCAGCCAAAAGGTTCTGGGTACCCAATCTCCAAAGCCCCTGAGCTATGGTTCGATCCCATACCTGTAGTAGGCGTCCTAACCCCTATCTGCTCCTTAATGATCTGAATTAGCGTTGGATAAAAAGTGTCTGCTGAACAGAAACACAGTTGACCTAAGCTACACAGTAATAATACTATTAGTAGGACGGCCCCTTACCTGTGTGAGCGCAGAGCACTCCACATATTTGACGGCACGGAGGTCACGGGCCAGCTTGTCTCCGCTCTCGGGGGACAGGGGGCGCTGTTTGTTCTTAGCCAGCTTCTCCACTGTGTTGCTGTCGTCCCGCAGATCCACCTGGGTGCCCACCAGGAGGAACGGGGTGCGGGGACAATGATGGGAGATCTCAGGGACCCACTGGAGGAACAAACAGAATTTACACATATTAGTCATTTTTGTTTCAATTTAAGAGGAAATGAAACTGCTTTTATTAGTCAAGTGATCATCATGTGCAAATTATTTATAATGAGTAATTTACTATTATTACGATCTGGTCATTTAGCACCCACCAAAGCAATTTACAGTGACTACAAATACAGGTCATTAGATCAAGGATGTCCTTAGGGGTAGGTTGCGGACATTGGGAATCGAACTCATTACCATTCGGTTGAGTCGAACACCCTAGCCACTACACTATCCTGCCCCCAGGGTACAGCATAAAAGAGGTTACATGACAGCAGCATTAAAATACCAACCTTCTCACGGACGTTCTCAAAGGATGAAGGGGATACGACTGAGAAACAGACGAGAAATACATCTGTCTGTGGGTAGCTGAGTGGTCGCAATCTATCATAATCCTCTTGACCTGTGAGAGTCAATCGGATAGAAAAGTGGAGATAGCCAGTTAATTATCATTCACTGGATTGGTTTAGAAAAAGATAGTGGAAATAGAGGTTATTAACGGAAATTAATTAGATAGTCAGTTTATTTCATTGCATTGATTTACAAAAACAAGAAGTAGATTTAAAATTACATTACCTGCCGTGTCAAAAAGCCCAAGTGTATAGGGCTCACCGCCAATCATAACAGTAACCGCATAGTTATCAAAAACCTTTAGAAACAAAGAAAATATACTTTGTCAACAATAGGAGGTGAAATTCACATTCTTATTTACATAACTATGACAACCCATTTCATAGAGAGGGAGATTTTGAATGGCAAATAATGTTTTTGTCCAATATTTAGATTTCTTACCGTGGGCACGTATTCTGAAGGGAACTTGTTTGTTGTGTAGGAAATCAGTAGACATGTTTTTCCTACAGCACCGTCACCTACCACTACACATTTTATAGTCTGCATCTATGGGCGAAGAAACAATGATTGAGAATCTCGACAGGAAAGACAACAGACAGAGCCCCGGGGCAGACAGAGGAAATAACACAAACTAAACCACATTTTTCCTAAAGTTCAGAGACTAACCTTTTACATCACTGACATGCGTGACCAGATGTTAAATAACTTCATGTTTTACAATAACAAGCCTCAAATATGAATAATAAAGGATAGTGACGGACTCGCACGACTGCACACATTTTTATTAAACGATTAGGAAGACTTGATTGATTCAGTTGGCGTGTTACTACTCGCGCGAAGCAATTATTAATGCCAGTGAAAATATGGCTTCCGCATTCCTCAGCTGGATGTCAAGGATGGAAAAGAGAACATAAATGCATAGGCCTAGCCCGAGTCACAACAATTTCAGCAAGGAATTTGGTTGACACGTACGTTGTAAGGACAGTATAATTATTATTATTTTAAAGGACTTCGAACATAATATCCTTAGTTCAGAATCATTAGTCATTAGATTTATAATATAATGAACGCTAGAGAAAAATGAATCTCCACATACATTACGAAGCTATAGTTCCAGACTGGTTTACAACGATGGTGTTATTAACTGCATTGTCATGCGGGCCGAAAAGTATTTCAATGAGTTACAACTGCCGTTATTAAATAAAAAAAGAGAAATAACTGTAGATTCACCCTAAACAAATGTAACATAATGACAGCTTCATTGACAGGATAGTTATCCTGGCCAACACATTAGGTTAGCTTGTTGGCTAACTCAGTTGATAGTTTGAGAATACAAGGATGAACCAATAAGAAACAGTTTGCTGACACTAAAGAGTCAACGACATTAAAGTGCTGACGTTAATTCTATGAATTAATATCAACATTTAACAACGTTAGAATAACAATGACTTCTTTACAAACCCTACTTACCGTTTTTTCGGGGCAGGTTAGGCGTTGGTTACATCCGGGTTTACAAAACGAATAACATTTTTGCGCAACCGCAAACGGGATGCTTGAATAGCTCGGGTTGGACCTTTAGAAGGGCGGTACTGACACCTAGTGGACAAATAAAATAGAGATTAGTGCTTGCTCTGAAACAATTTCTGGCTGCAGGTTTGTGTGGTGACCTCAAAGTTTTCTATGGTTAGATAGGCTATGAATTATGTTTATGTATACAATTAAAGGTGGTTGGTATTTTATAAGAGACGGTTAAGTTTAAGGTCGAAATTATGATGTTTAAACTATGTGGGAAATGTGCAGGGGTGTGTATGTCAGTGATATTGTGTTAGGAGGACCATAGGTTAGGACATGTAAAGGACAGCAGCAGTCGACCTAATGGCTCGTTTAAAGATAGAATAGAATTACAGGGAGTGCTAAATATAGCCAGGTGCTAATCCGTGCATAGACATGTAGAATAACCTTCAAATCTATTGCAATTATTTTTAATTAAAAGCGTCTGCAAAATGCCCTAAATGTAATGTAAATGTAAGACTAGTAAAGACAAAAAAGCATGGATTCATTTTGCTGCATTTACAATGTCATGAAATTACAGCTTGTCTTTTAACTATGGCTTGGTCCGATTGCTTAAGGATAAGTTCACTATTTTGGAACTAAGGGCCTATTCACAGTGTCTATCATGATTCTAGAGTGGATTGTAAATTGGCCGATACTTCCTAAAGAGGTTGGGTTTCTGCTGTCAGCTGTCTGCTGTCTTGACGTCATTACGAAATATCCCTATGTCCAGGAAATATTTACTATTTTCAAAAGACATGGGAAGAGGCTGTTAATATTATGTTATATGAAAATAAAAATAAAAATCCAGTACCGTTTAATTTTTTTGATACAGTATATCATATATCGAAAAAAACCGCGAAATTAATTTAGTCAGAAATACTTTTGCTTTGAAAAAACAGGCCGGAAGTCCAAACTCATAATATTTGTGCTGACTTGCTGATGTTTTTGCTTCCTTTGTCAGAAAGACTTCCGTTTATATGTTTGGTGCAGGTAGCTTGAAAATACAATTACCATTTAGAGTACTGAAAAGATAACGTAACGCTTGACCCGTTGAGGATATCGTTGACTGCCCAAGTAAAGTGGATTTGTTCGCCGCTCTACTGGGGGTTTTGAATCCAAAAGACCACTGTTGTCTTGTTGACCGACAATTTATATAGCTAGCTGGCTAATACTAGCTAGCTGAATTACCTAACATGTTTCGATTCTTGAATGACGTTGATGACAGTCCTTTCATGATGTGAGTGATACTCGTTTTATTATGTGATGTTATCAAGTTAATGTCGGTTTTAGCGAAACACGCGGAAACAATGCAATATACGTTATTAACGCGCTTGCTTGTGCATGTTATACTGGAGCAGAAACCTATCGTATTATTGACTAGCAGGCACGCAGGGGCCCACTATCCATCCGTCAGAGCTTACCAAGAGCAGTATTTGTGGAATAAAGTGCGTTTTTATAATACAGGCATAGTACAAGTATAGTTTTGTGCCCATTCCATGCCATATAGTTTGGCTGTCGCAAATCCCTTTGAACTTAATATCAATTTGTCAGCAGCTGTGTGTGTATACTGAACCCAATGCACAGTTTTAAGTGTGCTTTCTCTCACAGGGATCCATTTGCAGCTCATCGACAGCAGATGGGGGGTCTGTTTGGATCATTTGGATTTGAACCTTTCCCTCTTGCCCCACAGATTCAGCCTCCACGTGCACCTCATCTCCAGGTGTGTGTGTGTGTGTGTGCGCGCGCGCAAGCGCGCAAGCGCATCGTCTTTTATTCAAGGCATACATTTGTGATCTTGAACAGTTTTGTCTTTAAATTTGGTGTATGTTCTTTTTTGCTCTTAGGCGGGTGCCTTGGCTCCTTTTGGTATGATGGGAATGGTGAGTCATTTTTTTTTCATATTGGAATGTAAACAATTTCCTTAATATCCACACCATTAAAAATATTTTGTCGAAGGGGGAAAACATGCCCCCAAGGAATATATATACACCCCCCAAAATTGCAAATATCCATTTTATATACGGTTTTGATTGTGGACAGTATTGGCGGTTTGACTGACCAGCGGGTTTATAGAGTCTTCTAAACAACTAATAAATGAGTTGTATTGCAGGGTGGAGGGTTCATGGATATGTTCGGCATGATGGGAGGAATGATGGAGAACATGGTGAGTACTTTAATGTGATAAAACTGTGGTATTGTAAATGTAAAACCAACGATGGATTGCTAGTATACCAATAGACCACAACATGGTTAATTCCAGCTAACCCAACCAGTTAATGGGATCATATCTCTTCAACTTCCTAACCGCTCCCTCCTCGTCTTCCAGGAGAGAATGTCGGGTTCCCCCAACTGCCAGACGTATTCCTCGTCGACGGTGATTTCCTACTCCTCCTTAGACTCCGGTGCTCCCAAAGTCTTCCAGCAGACCAGCGAAATGAGAACGGCACCTGGAGGAGTGAGTTAGCGCCGCATCTTCTGCATACCTTTTTTACAGCTTCTCCTACATACACAGGGAAATGGTAACGTAATCAGTGCCAGGTGTCATTAAGTCCAGGCCCGGATCAATTTTATTACTTTCACTTCTGTGGCCCCACGGGGGCTTCACAGGCCCATTAGAAGGACAGTTTGATGATGCCTTTGGGAACCAGGTCTCATGAAGGCCAGAGGGAAAGCCCCCCCCTCAAAACAGCACAGTAAAATACTGAGACTTGGAGTGGAGGTCCCTGCTCCAGCATAGCTATGTGTGCAATGTGTGGGGGTTTTCAGGATATGTAGCAAAGTAGCCATGGCAATAACAGAAACGCATAAATAATTTAACATTTTCTCAATTTTCTTTTAATATTATTCTAATGCAGTAGCCTTTTAACAAACGAAGTTATCATAGTTTTAAATTGCACTTCTTGTACTCATTACACAATCTTTAAAGACTGTCTGTGGATATGTTCTAATATGGAGGGTTGTGAGAACTGGGTGGGCGTGTTTGGAGAACTGACTGTTTAAAAGGTGTGATATTTCAAACGGATCTGAAAGAAATCGGCTGTTGTGTTTCGTGGGCAACATTATTGTGAATATCGAACATCCGACTCGTCTGTTTCTCAGCTTTGTGGAATGTTCTTGAGACGAGTAGAGGGTTAGGGAGAGGAAATGCGCTGATCGCAGCGGTTTATTAACATACTTTGAGTGTTATAGCTGTAATAAATTTTGCATGATATTTGGATGTGTCGTAGCTACATAACTCTTATCAAACAGCATGATTTATTTCAATTATTTATTTTGATTATTTACCCTTTTTAATACTTGGGGAGCGCACCATCGCCAGCCACGAAGGCCTCCGCTAGCAAAGTTCTAGTTCTAGTATCGCGTAAAACAGGATGTTGGAGCTGTTGGTGACAGTAAACCGTGCGGTGCAACATGCCGTGATCGTAGAGTCCAGAATGTAATTCTTAGTTTAGTTATCAGAATATGATGATGTGTGATGTGTGTCCCCCCCCAGATCCGTGAGACGCGCCAGGCCATGCGTGACAGCGAGAGCGGCGTGGAGCGCCTGGCCATCGGCCACCACATCCGAGACCGCGGGCACGTAATGGAGCGCTCACGGAACCGCCGCACGGGCGACCACGAGGAGCGGCAAGACTATATCAATCTAGAGGAGAGTGAGTAAATGGAGATCATATGTTTTATTCCTGTGTTTTGTTTATTTGTTCAAAATTGTGATGAATAACCACCACCACCAAATTGGGTTTAGATTTCCGTTTTTCATTTTGAATCAACACAAGAAACATGTGAGTGCAGTGGCTAGGACACCCAGTCGAAAGGCACTGCGTGTTCCATCCTAAATGTCTGCAGTCTTATCTTTAGCATCCTTGAGAAAGATGCCCTAACCCCTACCTGGTCATTAATGACGTATATGATGTATCTGAATACACTGCAAGTTGATTCGGATAAAAGTGATGGTTAACCAACACGTCATTTTACACTCAACACTTAACTCCACCTCCCCAGACGAAGCAGCGGCGTTCGACGAGGAGTGGAGGCGGGAGGCGGGGAGGTACCCACCCCCAGGCGCCCGTGGGCTGGACTATGGCCGCGACCGGCGAGCAGGCGGCCAGCAGCTGGCCCTGGCCGCACCCCCATCCTCAGAGTCCCCGCCAAGCCATCGCCACGAGTCCCCCAGGCACCCCCCACCGCCGCCCCACAACCGCCCACGCTACGACTGGTGAGAGGTAGGTGGAAGTGTGTGTGTGTGTGTGTGTGTGTGTGTGTGTGTGTGTGTGTGTGTGTGTGTGTGTGTGTGTGTGTGTGTGTGTGTGTGTGTGTGTGTGTGTGTGTGTGTGTGTGTGTGTGTGTGTGTGTGTGTGTGTGTGTGTGTGTTGCGCGCGGTGTGTTGCTGTGGATCAGACGCATCACTCTGAGCGTGTGGTTGCCTGTTTTCTCTTCTCAGGGTTTGAGGCATGAGAAGAGGAGCGATGATGATGATGATGAAGAGGAGGAGGAGGAGGAGGACGACGACGACAAGAGGAGATGAAAGCTTTTGCCCGACGCTGTGAAACAGGATGAAGAAGGAACCTCGTGGTCATAAGAGTTGGACCATTATAGATGTTTGTTATGACTGGACTGTCTATATATAAATTATACATATAACACACACACACACACACACACACACACACACACACACACACACACACACACACA